>CABFOW010003307.1:61568-74918 GCA_902141385.1 Timema californicum
ATTACACTCACAACCACCTGTCCTTATCTCATCGTATCAGCTCTGTAAGTGTTTTATTACACTCACAACCACCTGTCCTTATCTCATCGTATCAGCTCTGTAAGTATTTCAGTACATTCACAACCATCTGTCAGTATCTTTATGGAATCAACTCATTTCTAAATTATTTTGTATGACAAAAGAAATAAGACTCATATCGGTAATATTTTCCGTGATGTGCGCTTACCCTTAGCGCACAAGGTCAGTGACCCGCACAAGTGAAGGGAACCCCCTTTTCCCTTTTGGGCCGGCAAATTAACTTACCCTCTTGGGAAAGGTCACAGCATGGAACCGAGAGAGGACTTTTGGTGGGTTTGTTAATGTTACGATCTAACTTCGCAACTACTTTTTAATTATGATCACGTGGTGTTAGTTGTCGCCGGTCTCCCAACATTATGGCTTCTCAGTGAGATCCGAATTTGGTTTGGGTGCCCTGTGAGTGTGTTTCCTCGTCTGCTCTACGTACGAATGCTGGTGAATTTCCTCTAAAATAATCTTCCTTTTTCTTTACCTCTTAGTACGTTTTACAAATAATATATAAAAAAGGGAGTGACTATTTTATGTCTGCATTGGTTTTTCAAAAATAATTTGAGCATTAAAAACTGTATGTGAAATAATATTTTCATAGAGTAATAAGGTTGAGGCCAGCTTTGGTGGCCACATGGTCTAAGGCGTCATATTCGCAATAGACTAGACTGCTGATGACGGGGAGAGTGTATTTCCATACCAATCGGATGTACCGAGGGTAATTTTTCCTAAATGATTTACCACTATTTATCTACGCAATTGGGGAACACTTCCTATTAATTCAACCCTCCTAACTCTTAACCCCTTTGCGTAATTACTACTTAGGCGCATAACACAAACGGATAGTAAGAGGCGGTGCTAAAAAGAATCGAGCTTTATCTAATATGGATTTTCTGTTTACATTCTGATTGATTAATTGTGTAAATTAATTAAAAATTACATATGGACAATAAATTGATGCTAGTTAATTTGAATTTAAGAGTCGACATCTCTACCTGTTGAAATAACCAGGGTTTCCTTTTAAATGTGTCAGATCGACCGGAGCAAGGTCTTGTTTTAACTCGGAACATTTGCAACTTCGTATCTCAGTTTGGTACACCCTCACTCCCCACTCCTTTTTTTTACTCTCCATACACTTGTTAATATATTATTATTATTATTATCTAGCACCGCGTCTTACTACCCGTTCGGGTTATACGCTTTAAGTACTAATTACTATAATGGATTGGGAATTGGGAAGGTTTAATTAGAGGAAGTGAACCCGAATTTGCGTGGAGGGAGAGTGGAAAACCATTTAGGAAAAACCACCCCCAGTTCACCCGACCAAGATTCGAACCTCGATCTACCCGTCCTCAGCAGTCGAGCTCAACACGACAAGCGCGTTAGCCAACTACGCCACCGAGGCGGGTTTGTTAATATAGAATATGTTCAGTAAAAAATTATAATCAAAATTGAAACGTTGGCTCTATCTTGAGTATCTTTTAGAATTTAGACCTTTAAAAAATAACAATTATGGTGCTCTACAAGCAAATATTTTGGAAGTGGTTGGTCGTATGGTAAGTATGGGCAATTACACGCGTGTACACAAAGTTTTAGTTGGGAAACTTGAAGATGCAAAACCCCTCGGGTAGGCCGTGACATTGATGGGAGAAAAATGTGAGAATGATTTTGAAGGCGGTTGAGTGTCGGGTAAAGGATTGTTTTAACGTGTTTCAGGGTAGGGTTGAATATAGCCTACGTTCTGGCAGATATCAACTTTCATACTACCCGCCTCGGTGGCGTAGTTGGCTAACGCGCTTGTCGTGTTGAGCTCGATCGCTGAGGACGGGGAGATCGAGGTTCGAATACTTGGTCGGGTGAACCGAGGGTGGTTTTTCCTAAATGGTTTTCCACTCTCCCTCCACTCAAATGCGGGTTCACTTCCTTTAATTAAACCTTCCTAATTCCTAATCCTTTAGAGTAATTAGTACTTAAAGCGTATAGCCCGAACGGGTAGTAAGAAGCGGTGCTAAATATTATTATTATTAACTTTCATGGGTCCGCCTCGGTAAGGGAGAAATTGTCGCGCAGACGTTCAGCTCTAACGCATTATTTAATTATACGATGCGTTATCTTAAAATATAGTTCACGTCCAAGTAAAGTCAAAAGATTGCAACAGGGTTCTCGCTTCCTCCTTAACAACTCCATATTTTGGGTTTTATTTATAAAAAAAAACTCATGTGAAAGTGTTATATAGGTTCATTTAAATTACTTTTTAATCATGTTCTCGGAGCTATGAGACTATGTTCGATGGAAAAAAAGGACTTTAGATTTAGCCTTCCTCTAACAAATACAGTAATTTCTTTATATACTCCCAACAACATTTTAATATAATTGAAAACTAGCAGCGAACTTTCTATTTACCTTGACCATTTGCCTAGTTTTATTTCCCCTCTATCTTTTTGATATGACAAAGGGTGGTTGTGGGGGACGAGTGAAATGAAGGATAAGCTTAAACATAACGAGGAAGTAGTTCCAATAAACGCCACAGATTATTGTAATTTAAGCCATGTGGTCTGACAACGATTTATATTTTCTCGCTGACCAAGTCAGCCACAGCTGACTTCTGACAGTCAACATTTAGGTGTATATTTACATTTTGACCGTCAGAAGTGACAGCTGCTAAACACATGTTTTTGCAGATCATCTGGTTCAGCGTAGGGATACGTAATTTGGTCACGGTAACTTTTTAAAGCTGTTATAAGTCAGCTGTGAGCTGTCAGTCAGCACCAAAGAAGCCATGAGGCTACTGTAGTTCCAATAAATGCCACGGATTATTGTAATTTAAGTCATGTGGTCTGACAATGATTTATTCTTTTTCGCTGACCAAGTCAGCCACAATTTAGTCACACAATTAGTTTTAGCCCCAATTATACAACTTAGATTTTATTTTGTGTATAAAATAAAACGGTACCCTTATATTATTCTATCTACTATTATATTATGTGCTTTTCCCTTGATGTGTTCAATTTTTTTTAATAGCGTTTATAAAAAATTTAATTTGAATATAAGAGTATTTTAACACGTTCTCTTGGCTTTGATAAATACTATTTGAGTCACGGTGCACGAAAACTAGTTCTATTTGGAGTCGAAAAGTTTTTTTTACGTGATTTAACTTCTTAAACGTAGAGAAAAGTGCTTAGAGGCGTTGGTAGTAATAGGTTAATTTATACCGGGATCCTTAGTTACTGATTATATCATAAAATATCTACAGAAAACGTGAACCTTTAAGAAAATGAACATTTAATAAAAGGGGGGAGATAGGATAAATGCCTGTTAGGTATCTTACTCGAAGAACATTTTTGTTTAAAAATTTAACATTTTTTTTTAAAGAGTTAATAAAGAAATTGTCTCATAAAGTAGGAAAGAGTTTTGTTTGGATGAAGCTGTATGAACCTCTTATGAGAGAAATTACAAGCGATTTTGGTTGAAATATTATTTATAAAAAAAAAACTTTATAAAATACACGAATAGTCGAGCTAGCTTATTAATCAAATTATAACTTTACAATAATTTTATTTCCCAATTATTGGAAATAAAATCGTAGACAATTGTTCGACAAACTTACAATTTAAAATTTAAAGAAAGTTTAACTTTTTACCATCTCCTTAAAAAAAAGTAGACAAAAATTAATATCAAATATCTTGAACCAATCAATTGTGTTTTTTTCATATTTATTTCTTTATCTCACTTGTTGTTCTGGGTTTATATCGCTTCAAAATTTTGATAACATCGAACCCAGTACTATCGGATCAATTTAGTTTGTTCACAAATGGAGCTGTATGGAGAGAAACGTGACTTTACAGTGAAAAAAAAGAAGATTCACAAATTCCTTTTTGTGATTTATTTGCAGCGTTTTAGTCCCAGTGCACCCACATTTTCGTGGAGGGATAGTGGAAAACTATTGAGGGAAAATCACTATTAGTGAACCCAACCGGGATCGAACCTCGATCTCTCCATCATTGTAAAACTAGTCTACTACGAGAGTGAAGGCTTAGACCACGTGGCTAACGATGCAGGTGTAGCAAATTAACAATGTTATTGTACCGATTTTCACAATATATAGCTAAAATAATTATTTTCCCAAGTCTAACCATGCGTCCAGACTATTCGCGTGTTCATAGCAAGTGGGTAGGATGGAGGAATATAGAGGAAAGTGCACCTACATTTTCGGGAAGGGAGGTTGGGAAAAGTTTTGGAAAATATGTAATATGATAATTTTTAGAATTACAAGTAAATAAAGGGTTGAGCAGTCGAAATATAAAACGCTAGTAAGAATTAAAAAAATATATATAGTGATGAGAAGGGTAGAATTTTAAAATAATACATCCATATTGACGTTGAACGAAATTAGGAAACTATTCAGGGATTTAAAGAAATTTCATCCTGCCCCTTAGCTCAGTCGGAAGATCTCTTTCTACAGAGCTAAGAGTCTCGGGTTTGATTTCTGGCAAGGTTGAAAAATGTATCATTGGCGAAATTTGTGTTTACCCTTTAACAATAATGAATCAACGGTCTGGAGGTTGGATGTTGTGCCTGTTTTAAATTTAGGTTAGTTTATATAAGTCGTGTATAATGATAGCCGGTTCGAAAAGCGCACGTTAATTATCTCAAATAAATGAAAATGAATTTCTCAGTAAACATGGCCAGGATGTGAACCCCGACCTTGTAAATCACAGGAAAACGAGACTACGTAGATAAACCTCACGCCTAACCCACATACTCATAGAAGCCCTCAAAGGCGCGGTACTGAAAACTAAAAATGATTTTTTTAGACACTCATATCTATCAATGGGTCTTTATTACATCGCAACAAAGTGTACACAGGTTCCTTTTAAAATCGAACCCATGACCCGAACAGATGGGAGTCAGTCATGCCAGCCTCTTCTCATCGTAGCACTCTCATTCATTGCGTGTTATTAGAAGAATAAGAAAAAATAATAATAAAGAAGTGAAGGGGAGAGACTATATGGCACGCCATTTCAACATATTTCGTGGATAATCGTTAGTTATTATTTTCCTGTTTCTTTCACGCGTCGTTAGATAGCGGGCACGGCGTTTTGTTTTTAACACTTCGCTTCACGTGGTTCTAAACGAGCCAGCTCTGTTTTAAATTAGGTGTAGTTTTCTGATGAGTGATTTTTTTTTAAATTCCAAACTACCCACTCCAGTGGCCACGTGGTCAAACTCACCACCCTTGAAATGGACTAGACTATTGATGACGGGGAGATGGAGGTTCGAATTTCGGGCGGGTCTACTGATAGGCTTTTTTAAAAATAGTTTTCCACTCTTTCTTTCTACGAAAATCCGGGTTTCCTTTAAATATTATAATCCTTAAGACGATTAGCGTAATTAGTATATAAATGTATGACCCAAACGAGTTTGTAAGACGTGGTGTTAAATAAAAAATACAATTTTTTTCGAAAATTTCTCAAATGATTTTGTTTGAAATTGATCAATGTGTTTGACCTCCCTAATAACACTGTAAGTTTGGTGTTTGGATTTAAAAAAAACTCGGTTGAAGCTAGTATAACTAATAAAATTGTATACTCTTTTTTTTGGGGGGGGGGGGGGGAACACTCTTTAAGGGTAATTTAATGATGATTTTTTAACTAACAATAATTTATAAATGGCTTTAGCATTGGAATTACTTTAATATTGTAATAAATAAGATTAATTGTGCAGAGCTTACCTTTTAGACTGTGCATGCTGCCTTTAACATCCCAATGTAGTAGATGATTATCATTTATAATGATTCGTCATCTACTGACTGGAATTAAAATCACATTTTACTTATTTTCCGTTACGGGAGATCTTTATCATGTCCCTGCAGTTTTTTTCTTTAAATAAACCAAACGTTTCTTGATATATATATATATATATATATATATATATACAGGCAGGCCTAAAAGCTCTCTGTTTTATTAGACTGCTTTTAGTAGACAATTGTAGACAATTTACATTGAGTGTTTTTTACTTTCTAGCTAGCTTACAGGTAGAGAAAGTATTGTTATCGTAAAAAATATTCAAACTCGATATTTTGATGATTCTCGAATCGAAAAAAGTGTTTTTTGAATTTCCGTTGGTCCGTTCGTCTGTCTGTACCTCCAACTAGAGCCTACATTATTTTACCGATCAGGCTAATACTTGGAATCTAGGGTTTTCATAGGGTTGCCCCGAGGGATTTTTTGAATTGGATACACAACCCTAAAATTAAGGGCAGTTTACTGAAGGCTTAAAAGAGAAAAAGTCGATCTTATCAAAATCAGCTCTAATGATTATGATTAAATTTCATTTCTAAAAATTTATAAATATTCTAAACAAAATTACTACTCTCAATATCTCGGGCAAATTACTTTAAGGGTTTCGGTCTGACGCGTAAATCCGTAATTTTTATTATCATATCTAGGTAACTATTTAAGATATGAAATTACTTATCATCGCAAATAAGGAGGGCTATTTATAATACAAATCTTTTATTTGAAACATTTTTTTTATAAAACCACCAACTTTAAAGCTATATGCAAATATATATATATATATACTTTTCACAAACTAAAGGTAAATTATTGCGACCGTAAAAAAAATCTAGCCTGAAATATTGATGGATGTCGTCGTCTCATGAACCCATGAAACCTAAAAAGTGGTTTTTGCAATGCCATATGTCTGTGTGTCTGTTTAAACCTAAAATTAAGAGTCTATTGGTAAAAAGTGAAAAGAGAAAAAATCAATTTTCTCAAAATCGGCTATAACAACTTTTATTAAAATTTTTATCTAGACCTTCATTAATATCACAAATAAAATGGCAATTTCCATTTTCCTATGGAAATGAATTTAAAGTACTTTACAGAAGCTCAACTTTCCATATCTCCGCAACTATTTGAGATACTAAATAACTTATTGCAAAATTGTAGTACTATTAAATATACAAAAAACTTTGATTTGAAATATATTTTTATAAAACTAACAGTTTCTGTGATATTCACAAATAAATTAATACAATTTTGTGAGCTCTAGTTGTAAAGAGATACCACTTAGATTTTAACGCACTAAATCTCCAATGCCACAGAGTAATTAAATATAAGTAAGTCTCTAAAAATTTATGTTATTTTTCCTTAAACCTCTTAGAAGTAATGTTTGTACAACAATGATCTATATCCATTTTAGACTCAATAGTTAATATTTACATTTTTTATTGGTCAAATTGTATAAATAAGGAATAAAACAGCAATGCGATGGCATGAAGATTTGCAACACCTAATAAAATGTCTAAAACTCTAATCGGAAGTCTAAATTTTAATACGAAGTGTTGACCCTTGTGGACCCAATATCGAGATTTTTTATTGCTCCAAACATACACATGAAGATGTTAATTTTGTTTTAAATAAAATTATAAATTTAAAACCTGGACTCTCTTTTTCTTTTCCTTTACATAAGTATAGTGCAATTTATGCTTGGGTTTGCTAGTGTATATTATTTCGTTTCACATATATTACGAGTTTTGAAGTATCTCAATTTTAAATAATAGATCGAGAAAGTCCGTGTGGAGTTCCGTACCATTTGTTTATTTATAGAGAAAGAGATAAATATTTGGGGTACTTGGTAGTGGAAAAAAAAACTCGAAGAAAATGTGTTTGTCTTAACTTAAAACTGAATTAAAGATAGTACGAGTTTTATTAAAAAAAAAAAATGATAATAATAAAGCTAATTACATCCCTATAATAAGTATCCAAAATTTCTTCAAACCATATTACAAATGTACTCTTAATAAAATTATAATAATAATTCTTTTTTTCCTTCATTGGTTCCCAATATATTTAGCCCTAAATGATAAACACTAAACTGAGCTAAAATAAATCTTTCGAATGAACTATACCTAATGGGTTTTTAATACTATGAGCTAGAAATGTAGAATTTACGAATAAAACAAATTGGTCATACATAGGCCTACATATATTTCGGTCAAAATGATACACAGATTGGAATCACTTTCCCTGATATTTTTTTTCCCCAACAATTAGCGACAAACTAATTTCAAACTATAAATTGTTAGCGTGTTTTTAATTGGGTTAGTAATTAAATACAGTAACATGAATACTAGTAATGATACTCCCGACGTTTAAATAATTGTATTTTCCAAACAAACGTGATATTACATTTTAATCGGTAATGTAATTACTTCTACACCGAATCCAATACCAGCTGGGTCGTTAAATTTATCTCCATTCCTTTGCATTATGAAAAACTTGGTAATGGTGATAACATAGTTCCGTTGCTACCAACTTTCCTCGCCGAAATTTCCTCCCTCTTAACGGCTTGCGTCAGTTCACATCCCCTTAAACCCCTCCCACTCACACCCTTACCTCTTTATAAAGATATTTACGTTTGAAAAGGCTGACGTGGAATCGCAACGTATTGTAGATTGCTTGCTAACTTTGTAGAGATCGTTATGGCAACTTATTGTGATTCAAGCGATTTTCTCCTTAAAATGGCATCTAAAAGAAAATTATAAATAAATACCCGCCTCGGTGGCGTAGTTGGCTAACGCGCTAGTCGTGTTGAGCTAGACTGCTGAGGACGGGGAGATCGAGGTTCGAAATCTCGGTCAGGTGAACTGGGGGCTGGCTTTTCCTAAATGGTTTTCCGCTCTTCCTCCACGCAAACGGGTTCACTTCCTCTAATTCAACCTTCCCAATACCTAATCCATTAGAGTAATTAGTACTTAAAATGTATAACCCGAACGGGTAGTAAGACGCGGTGCTAAATAATAATAATAAAAAATATAAATATATATATATTTTTTGGTGCTTTTGGTTTAATAGTGTGCCTATTAAGAAAAAATATTGGGGATGTTCAAAACAAAGTAATGTAAAATTAAGAAGAATTTAATGAATAGAAAAATTGATGAAATATTAACTTTGATTTATTTTCTCTATTTTTCACTGTATATATATATATATATACACAGAGAAAGGATACAGTTGTATTTTTATAGAGGGTGCAAAAATAGCGATTATAGCTTTCCACACAAATTGTCTTGCTGCCTTGCACTCCACTATATATATACACGTCTCACTACCTTGCACTCCACTATAAATATACACAAAAGTTGTCCTGCTGCCTTGCACTCCACTATAAATATACACAAAAATTGTCTTGCTGCCTTGCACTCCACTATATATATACGTCTCACTGCCTTGCACTCCACTATAAATATACACAAAAGTTGTCCTGCTGCCTTGCACTCCACTATAAATATACACAAAAGTTGTCCTGGTGCCTTGCACTCTACTATAGATATCCACACCTTGCACTCCACTATAGATATCCACACCTTGCACTCCACTATAGATATCCACACCTTGCACTCCACTATAGATATCCACACCTTGCACTCTACTATATATATCCACACCTTGCACTCCACTATATATATCCACACCTTGCACTCTACTATAGATATCCACACCTTGCACTCCACTATAGATATCCACACTTTGCACTCTACTATAGATATCCACACTTTGCACTCTACTATAGATATCCACACCTTGCACTCCACTATAGATATCCACACCTTGCACTCCACTATAGCAACATGTACCATGCCCGAGAGACTTATTTTGAAATGTGTTCGTCGAGAGGTTTAAAAGACCGGATAAGGTAGGATAGGTGAAGAGAGTTTGTCCACAGGAAATCCCGAATGGTTTACTGTTCTTAAGGGTTGAAGGGGTACGGGATGTTAAGAAGGGAGGTGATGACAAGCTTACCACCTCCCCTTCCCTCACACATGGTCTCTGCTTGATGCGATTACGCGGTAATCTCTAGAAGGTAGACTGCAATCCAGGAGGGCGCTACGCTAAGATTACTTTCCAGTAAGAGAAAAGGGAAGAAGATGAATTGAAAATAAAATGCAATCAAGCACATAAGCTTATTCTTTTGTTTTTAATTTGCAAGCTTGTTTTAGTAAAAATCTCATTAATATTTTATTGTGTAAACTTTTAATTTGTTTTAAAATGTTATTTTACTATATCTTTAGAAAGTAGGGTTATGAGTAGCTTCGCTTTGATTCAAACACCCACGACAATCTTGGTATTTTCGAAACATTTCGAAGGAAGAAGAAAATATCGATATATTAAGAAACAATTTGAAATGTATTACTTAAAAAAACTCCATGACATCCAAGTGGCTATTGTCTATTGACGAAGCTAGTGCCAACATCTATGGACAGAAGGTATCACGTGGGCAGCACGACGAACCCTCCGGCCGTTAAAAGGACAAGGCGCTTGGGCGGTCTAAGTTCACTGAAAAAAGGAATGGACCTGTCGTGAGACAGTACACCTAATTATAATAGCTATTAATAATTTTGATTGATAAAATAATGTTATTAAGAAAAATAAACGTTATGTCCAAATTAAAGACACTCAACCATTGTTTTAGATAACCAATATTCTGCTAGTTGTCAACTATCACCACTCCGGCGTTGAATCGACTGTACTAATTGGTCGGTATCCGGCTCTCTGATGTAGTGATCAGCGCGCATGTCTATGCACCTAGGGGTCCTCGGTTATATTCCAGTCAGGTACCATAGGTATTTTTCTCTTAAGGGGATTTATCCCAATGGTCACAAGGGGTAGTTTAGACTTAAGTTAGATTTATCACTCATACTGGCTCCAAAACTTTATAATCACTATAATCACATCATCTCATTGCGTGTAAGACGTGTAGACAATTTCTTATGGTGCACCCTGGGTAACGTTCTGTGTCACCAGGGCGACAAAATGTCTACATACAGGCGACTGGACTGGATGTCATGTTCCGACCGGTCGGTAATGTAACACGCTAAAAAAAACAAAAGAAGCTTTGTCGGTAATCTATTAGCACCCCGGTGACCTGACGATCTAGGCGTAAGGTGTCAGGCTTCTATGCTGGCGGCCGGGGTTCAATCCTCGGTCCCGGCACAGATTTATCTGATTACCAAAACCTTCCTTCACCTTTGACAAGACATCTTGTGAATGTAGGGGGAATGCCAGGCCTCCACCGTGGTTCGTATTCCACGTTAAACTGTAGGTCCTCCATTTTATCTCACTATCACCCTACCATTACACATGAGCGTAAGTGCGTATAACCCGAACGGGTAGTAAGACGCGGTGCCAATAATAATAATAATATAGCCTCGCCGGTCGTATTTTATAGTCGTGTAATATAGTAACCTACCTTACAGGACGAGAAGAAATTCAGGGTGTTCGTAAACAATGTGATTTGGAAGATATTCCCTTCGAACTGAGAAAAATATGATGAAGAGTGGGGGTGGTTAAGTAATGATGATTTAAATAATCTGTACTCATCACCAGAACATTGTCAGGGCGATTAGATCTCACAAATTGCGGTGGACAGAACATGGAACGTGAATGTAAGAATATGAATAATTTTTGCGTATTATCTAATTATTTGTGCTATTTTTCAAGGTATTACCACGTATATTACCTTTATAAATGAGCGTGTGGTCCAAGGAAGTGGATCCCAACCGACCAAATGAATTAAATCATTCTCTTATGATTCTTCTTATTCTTAAGTCAACAACCTGAAGGTTATTTTGCTCCATCATATGATAAAAAAAATGCCATATACTAGTGGACATTATAAAGTATGATGATTCTCCATTGCCGTCCACACAGAATTTCTATGAGCGAGCGCGAAATTTCTTATCAATTTTTCCAGGAAAGGTATTTTCACATACCTTCCAGGGTTATTTTACATGCCACAATCGACATGGGACCGACGGCCTTACTTCCTCTCCGAAGGAAGTTGTGCTACTTTTTTTTATCACTCAAGAAAAAAAATCCATTGACATCAGCTGGGTTTGAACCCCAAAACATCTTACCCTGAGGCGAGAAATTTAGCCCAAGACCACTTATGTTGACCTATGATTATTCTGAGAGACTAACCCTTTGCTCAAACTAGAAAACTATCGAAGGATTTTTTTTAATATATATTCATATAATATACGAAATTTTGGATATTGAATTCTTGTATCCTATGCAGTTAAATATTTTTATTTAATTCTCGTTTCCATTACGAGAAATGTAAAAAAAAAAGTGTTTGAAGAGAAAAAAAGAAGGAAAAAACAATGCCTCTTACGCCCTCATCCCCCCTCCCCTACACTTAGGTCCTTCTTTATTTTTTTCTTCTCCCCCCCTTTTCAATCTTACACCTCTTTTTTCCTCTCCTATATCCTTCCTCTGACGAAGCTCTGTTGTTTCCCTTATTTCTCTGGAGTAGGGGGGTGGGGGAGAGTGGTGGGGAGGACGCTGTCGGAATCGTAGAAAAGGATCCTTTCTTTCCTTAATCAATAAAATACAAGAATCTCCAAGCGGCAAGGACGGCTCAATCCGTCTTACGACCGCCACGCAGGACTGCGCGCGGCTTTGCAAAGGAAGAAGGAACGGGTTTGTAATTGAAGAACAATCGGTTCGCTGTTCATCCCGAGGAACAAAGGAACATAGTTTGTAGAAGAAAGGAGCTAGAGAGGAGGAGGGGGGGGGGATCATCACAAATCTGTCAATAACACAACCGGTTGCGTCTTCGTTAATCTCATCTGAGTATAAAATGCTCCCGCAGTTAACTGAAACACGCTCCGGTAGCTGCATGGTCTCAGGCGTCACTCCTCCAATAGACTAGACCAGGGGATCCCCCAATTGTTTTTGATGGAGGTCCGTTTTAAAAACTCGAGCATATAGAATCATTTCTTCTGTTTATCGTTTAACTCGTTAAAGTTCTTAAAAATGTATCTGCGGTACAGATGCATACCGCGGCCCACCATTTGGTGACCCCTGGACTGCCATTGACGAGGAGATCGTGGTTTGATCCCGGTTGGATGTACTGAGGGTGTTCCCCCCCCCCCCCAAATGTTTCTCTCTCTCCATCCACTCAAATACAGTTATAAATCACCTTCCTCGTCTAAATCTACACTATCTACACTAATATTATAAAGATAAAAGATTTGATTTTTTGTTTTTTTGTTTGTAATGGATAAACTCAAAAACTACTGGACCTATTTAAAAAATTCTTTCACCAATATAAAGATACATTATCAGCGAGTAACATAAGCTATCATTTATTTTAAGAATTTAATTTATTCCTCATAAAAATGTCGATAGTCACTCATATTTTATGGTAGAGTCTTTGATGATTCTTCAATATGTGTGTTGAAAATAATAATGCTGGCGGGGGGGGGGGAGTGGG
>CABFOW010003308.1:0-16435 GCA_902141385.1 Timema californicum
TTATTTCAGTTTATCTGCATCTGAGCTAAATATCCAATTGAGCTTAAATATATTTATTTAGATTTGCAGATATTGTTCAAATTCTGTATTTTAGATTTAAAAATTTATCTGACTTTATTACAATGGTTTCCAACATTTTGTAGTTAATAACCACAACTTTTCTCTCTGCAGTCATCGCGACCCTTCGATAACTTAAAAGCGTTCAAACCCTAGTTAAGTTTTTTCCAGTGTGTATTACCACTAGCCCAGACTAACTACAGTTAACTACACCAGTGGGATAGTTAAAATTTAGAGTAAATGCACCCTATTTTGCTTGGAAGGATATTAGGATAAACTACGCCTGTCGAGAATTAAAATCTTTATTTCACCATCACTAACAAACCAAACCAAAAGAGCATGACATTAAACCCGCACATCCATGAGTGCTTGTTTTAATTATTATAAATTGCTTATAATACTGATTATATGCTACTAATATGTGGTAAAAGAAAATCAGCAAACCCGGGGTTGGGGGATTATTTTATATTATGCTAGCAGCATTACAAGACTGCCACAGTAAACAAGTCAGCAAGAAGCTATCAGAATGGAATAGCCAAAAGGAACCTAAGCAATAACTAGGTCGTTTTAGCACTTTAACAACTTACATTTCTATTAGAATTATACAGCTTCCTATAAACATTAAAAATTCTTGAAAAAGTAAAGATAAAGCTAAAATCTCTATATTGTGACCACACACAAAATATGCTGCAACCCCCAGGTCGGAAGCTGCTGCTTTATTACTACACACTTGAAAGCAATATCTAACTGGTAAGCTCCCTGAGCTGTAGAACTTGCTTGGTGCTTAGGCAAAAAATTAGCAATTTGGCCAAATTTATTTAAAAACATTTTAAACTGTAAAATAAAGCAATAAAAAATTGCTTTTATTGATATTCCTACAGTATTTTGATACCTTTCTACCAATGTCCTGCCTCATGGAAGTTGCCCTAAAATGATAATACTGGTACATGAATAAACTATTCAAAAATATTATATATTAGCGTTTGAGGGTGAATGGGCTTCCCCTGACATTTTATTAAATAACTAATGACAAATTTGAAATCAGCATTCTAAACAACATGGTTATACAAAATTTCATGCAAATCGAACACTAAATAACGAATTTGAAAATGTATCCTAAATGTGAAAATTTTAAAGGGTGACAAAAAATAGCATAAGAGTTGTAACAATGTAACACACCCCTATTACTCCTCTTCCTTCATAGTTGCTCTGAGCCTATTTAAATTGCTTTAATGAAAGTCTATTTTAATAAACAATTAAATAAGATTCATCAGTTCAATTTAAACTAGTATGGATACTTGCTAAAAGAATAAGTGTATTTCAGAAGTCAAACATTAACACTAACCTAAATGTCCTCATTTTATTGGTCAGAGCTTTCAATAAGAAAACAATAAAATGTTGCATAACATTCACTGCATTTATGCCGTCATAATTTAATAAAGCTCTAATTGATGTGTTGGCTGTAATACATATGATAATTTGAATCATACAACTGTGACCGTCTAGCAGCCACGAAAGTCATAACTACAATCACTAAACCATAAACGAAACATTGGCTGACAATGTTGCCACTTCAAGCATTGCTGGCTGAGTGAAATTTTGCTACTGGGCAGCTCATGTTCCCTTATAAATTATGATTCATTTCCATAACACATTCAGCATACACTGACTGGCCGTTGTCTTTGTCTACCGACAACAATGCTACTAGACTACTTGATTAAATATGCTTTCTACAAATTACTACAAAAGGAATCTCCTTCCATTGGTTGATGATTTTTGAAGTTGTGACTTTTTGTAGAGTAGGGATCAACAGTCGGGAAATTTTAAATTTGTATGTACAAGTCTGTGGTTAAGGACTTTCATTATAGAAAGTAATGGGGTACAGAATAAGCCTAGAATTTCCCAACTCCAGATATCAAAGTTCACAAAATTCACAACTTTAAAGCTTTTAGCCAATATTGGGGGAGGGGGGACACCCCCCAGCCCCTACAAATAACGGTATATAGATAAAGCACAGCGAGTTATGCACTTCCCAAATTTTTGTCTCACCATAGGACATAAAATACGCCCCTCCAGTCCTCTTCCTCTAAGTATGCTACAGAACAAAGAAGATGACTGTCTACAATAGAGATTGAGCCAGCAGTAAAGGTTGAAACAGTAGCCGAACTTTGAACTTTATTTTCCCAAACTCCTGAGAACCCTTGCCTGGGAGGGGGCCCCCGAATGTAATTATATATAAAATTAACTTTAACTAAATATGTTTCTACAAAAGCTGTAACATGAATAGGATGGTAAATTCTACCACATTTCACAAATTTTTTAAAGTGAGTCACAACATGGTAAATTAACTAGCCAAAAGAAGTAAATCATTATATAATTATTCATATTAAGATTTGATCTTTTTAATCCACCACTTAAACTGAGAAATGGAAAAGTGATGGAGATATTACCCCAAGTATCTCAAATAATTAGACAAATAAGGTGGAAGATAGTGGGAAGATAAAGTTACAAAATTAGCTCAAATTAATTTCTAATGTTGATATGTGATCTTACAAATATTATCAATGGTGATAAAATTACAAGTGTTAAATTTTGTAAATGTTAGCAGAAAAATGTAAATGGTTGTGTGCCCTTAAGACTGCTAATGTACTGTAATTCCATCATTGTTTTCCAGCTTAGCTCATCATATACTAATATCTAAGAATATAATAAAAAAATTAAAGTATTACATACAGTGAAAAAAAAATTCATTATTTGAATAGCAAGTAGTATACCTTTTTTTTTGTGCTCCCAGCTGTAATAAACCTTTGACCTATTCACATATTTACAGCAATGGGCAAGAGAAGAGGTAGGTACTCTAGTGGATATGTGTCTGCATTTGTGCAAAGAGAAAGTGGGAAAATTATTTAGAAAAAGAACCCCTCTGAACACCAGCCCAGTATTTTATTCCCGTAATCCATTTGTGACAAACCACTATAAGAAACACACATCTTTTTCAGTTTTCCTATCAGTGCAGGTATTTTTGATATTGTTATCTTGGAAACAGGATGGGAAACCATAGTGACCCCAAAGTTGAAACCTGGTGCTAGTACACACACATCTCTGTGGGTTATTTGCATCTCTCCTCCCTCGTGTATGAGTCACAACATGGTCAACTCACCTCCATAGAGGAGTACTCGTAAGATGGAGGTCCACTGCGGTAGTTCTCATCCTTGTGGCTCTCCAAAGGCTCCAGCATGAATGGTGGCAATTCAGGAATCTGGGGCAGTAAGAATATAATAATTTGGGGATGTCAAACTTGATTCCTTGATACTTACGCTTCTAGAAAGAATCTAGAAAATAGTTTAAAATCACAATCATCAATACCTTGATCCTTCATTATTAACTCCTTATATATGAAAATTATGGCAACAAAACCAAACAGCAACATCTATAATAATAATAATAATAATATTTAGCACCGCGTCTTACTACCCGTTCGGGTTATACGCTTTAAGTGCTAATTACTCAAATGGATTAGTAGGAATTGGGAAAGTTGAATTAGAGGAAGTGAACCCGCATTTACGTGGAGGGAGAGTGGAAAACCATTTAGGAACAACCATCCCCAATTCACCCGACCGAGATTCGAACCTCGATCTCCCCGCCCTCAGCAGTCAGGCTCAACACGACAAGTGCGTTAGTCAACTATGCCACCGAGGCGGGTAGCAACATCTAGAATTGGGTAATTTTTCACTAGTAATGTTACTTTAAATTTGTATACAAGCTTATGGTAAGTAACCTTGCTCAAATCAAGCACGGCCACCTCATTCAAAGTTGTTGTTTTTTTTGCAAATTCTCGTAAATTACAATAAGGTATATAAATTAATAACATAATTTTAAAGTAAGGTTGGCTGCATGGGGGAAAAAATTGAAATTGTAAATGTTGATGAGTTAGAACAAAGAGTCGAAAAATTGAGGTTAAAAGTTTAAAATCTAACTATCAGAATTGAGGAAAATAGAATAGTGACATATTATTATTATTATTATTATTATTATTAGCACCGCGCCTTACTACCCATTCGGGTTATACGCACTTATGCAAATGTGTAATGGTAGAGTGATTGTGAGATGAAATGGAGGAACTACAGTTTAATGTGGAATCCGAATCACAGTGGAGGCCTGGCATTCCCCACATCCACAAGATGTCTTGTCAGAGGTGAAGGAAGTGATTGGTAATCAGATAAATCTGTGCCGGGACTGAGGATTGAACCTCGGCCGCCAGCACAGAAGTCTGACACCCTACCCCTAGACCGCCAGGTCCCCCAGTGACATCTTTACGATAATAATTAGGGATTGGCAGACACTGATTGGTGATCCAATCATCAGCAGTCAGTTAAAAAGTGGTATTTTGAGGCTCTTTCCCCTACCCCATATAATATAAATACAGCATTCTATCCATCTACCAAGAATCAAAACACAATTTGGAACAGACAACTAAAGAATCCAATAAAAAAATTTAAAAAACAACCAAGAAACAGACAACAACAGTATTTAAGTGACCATTATCTACCTCTAGCCATGCTACCATAGTCCAGTTGGTGTTTTACTCTCTTCTGCTGAAGAAGGGGACTAATGGACCCAAAAAAATTTCATAATTTATCCTTTATTAATAATTTTACCAAAAATGTAGTGAAAAAAAATCGCTTGTATTAAAAAATGTATGCCTGGTAATTTGCATATTACTTTTGTAATATTGTAAAGAAAATAAACAAACATGCTGGCAATTAATAGTTTCTAATTTGCATTTAAAAGTATCATTAGTGAATTTGTGACTTTCTATGCCTCTTCTCTATTTTCAGTGATTGAATGACTCAAGCTTTAGTCTAGTGGCTATTCCAAATTTCTGAAGAGAGAAAACTAAGAAATAAAAGTGAGGGGGGTAGATAAAAAAAGAAAGTGAGTAGTGCGAAGCTTCAAAAACTTAGACTTTTCTTTGCTATATTGAATTTTCATCATCTTTAGTGCATACGAGTTGCATATTGTATTATTTATTATTTACTTAATTTATCAGGTAAAGCCAAAGTATGTTAAGCATTTTTTAAGAAAATGTTTTGTAAATCATATTTAATGCCTAAAAGTATATAAATCTGCACAATATATTTTTTCCAAAATAAAAAATTATAAAAAATACTCAGAATCAAATTTAACTTTGGGAATATTTCACATATTTCAATTTGGTTTCATTTGAATCGAAAAAGTGGACCTATACTCCTACCAATGTCTCACATTTACACAAGTATGGACAGAGTGAGCTAACATACATTCATTTGTATCCAGTCCTTGTAGACAGTAATGGCTTTGCGGATAGCAGGGGAATGTGTGAAGTTGAGTAGGAACGCCTGCCGATAAATCTCATGAACGAAATTGACATTGTCCCTGCTGCTGTACAGGACCTCCCTCACAAGGTGTAGCGCAGCCGAGTTGGGGTCCTCACTAACATAACAAAAAAAAAGACATGTTGACAAAATAATTAACAGTATTTACCATCTCTTTTCCATTTATTAGAGTGGCTTAGTCTCCATTTAACCTAAAGCCTGTGAACGTACCAAATCCTCCTCTTTTAATAATATTCAAAAACAATTAGGAATAAAAATAATTTCCTAATGTTTTATATGATACATGTAGAAACATTGTACAGTAATGCAAAGCAAGTGATAGTGAAGGAAAACAGCCTGAAAAACAGTTAGGTTAGGCCTAAATAGGGATAATCACACTTTTCACACTTCCAAATTCTTTTACTTTTCTTTATTTGTATTTTATGTGGATAAAAATGAGGTGCCCCAATGGCTATATAATTTTATAATAATGTAAAATGATGGAAAATAAACTAATCAGTGTTAATTTAATCAAGAAATCTTAACTAGGATGTGTGAAGAATCAAAGGTGATATATTTATCTATTTATTCTATCTTAGAAATAATCAAACACACATTCAAACACAAATTTTAAATTGAGTAATATTTCAGCATTGTTGCCTTTAAAAGAGAGAGAGAGCGAAGAAGGAATACACTCTACACAAAGTAATATAACTTAATGTAAGACGAAAGGGAACCAAACTAGAAAAATTGATGAGTTAAACTTTGATAAAACTAAGTCAACTTACACTTACAACTCTTCATTTATTCATCTTCTCTTCAATTTCTTACAGCTATCATTATTTCTGTATTAATCATGCTAATACAGATAAATATTACACACAATGTGCATAAATAAAAGAATTGAGTACAAAAAGAAAAGTAAGAAGTTGATATTTCTAAATCAAGTTCTGACCCACATGACTTTCTGGGTTGGCTCCCTTCACCTGCACTAAAATTATATTATTTACAGTGTTTTATATAGTGTAAACACATTTTTAATCAAAATTAGGCATATAATAAGATGTAAAGTACACAAACGGGAATGAAGTTTGTGAGGAGCATGCTAGCTGTCATGAGGAGAAACAAGATGAAGAATGAAGTTATCTGGAAAAGAGTGAGGGTACAAGGGGTAAATGAGATAGTAGAGTAAGCAAGACTGAGATGGTATGGGCATGTAATGAGAATGGAAAAAAGAGAGGATGCCAAATAAAATGTTGGAAATGAAGTATGTAGGAAAAAGACCACAAAGGAGGCCAAGAAAGAGATTAGAGGAACAGATAACAGAAAGTGTAAAAGTGAGAGAAGAATAGAAGTAATTAAAGAAGAAAAGAGTAAGATGGAGGTATTTTACTAAACTGACATGGCCACAGGCTGGAAAGAGTTGATGAACACAAACAACTAAATAAATGGTAAAACAATGTTCTTCCATTATTAATTTGTACATAAACTTAAATAAAGTTGTATAAATCAACAGAGAGTATATGTTGTTTCTATCATTCTATCTTGTGTAGAGTAAATGTGTATGGAGTTCACAGACCTACTAGAATGGTCGAACTGGGAGAACACAGAGGAATGGTTGGAGTCGGTGGCCGGCAAGATAGGGTCGTGGTTCGAGCCTGCCTGACTAACACTGACTCTGCGAAGCTCTGTCCCAGGTGAGTGATCATTATCTTCGTTGGGCATCGCACCACTGAAGAGGAACCCAATCATTAAAATTAAAACACATTAAAACAGAACTTCAGCAGACAGTAGCACCAAGTTAGAGACATAATGAGATAATGTGGAACAAAATTAAATTATAGTTAAAAGAAAAGTTATTTGGAATAGAGCACTACATTAATCATGGTTTGAAATAAGAGGGTTATCCAACACACTTACCTGATTGATACTGGAATAGGAATTGTTTGGATACAATACTATAAAACATACACATTTTTAGTGAAAAGCATTCAATGATACATGCTGTTTCTTTAGATTAAGAGAAGAAGCTGTCTATGGCAGTGAAAGCTTATCCTTAAAATGTATTTTTTTTAGTGAGTTGTCTTAACAATTCCTATTTCAGTATCAATCAGGTAAGTGTACTGCCGTTCCTTCTTAAATTAGGCCATCATTATTAATATGACATTTTAATAGTTTTCTCTGGGGCTGGGTTGGTCAGCTGTTTTGCCTAACAGTCTAATGACGATTATTTCCCGCCAATCAGCAATGTTGATTGTTTGGTTTATTTTATTTCAATTATTACAAAGGTAATATTGAAAATGAAACACAAACCTATAAAAATAAACCAAATTTTGTTCATTAAATTCCAGGCAAAAATATTAATAGAGATAACATATTTGAATATAATTTGGAAAATATTTGAAAAGGGTGGCGGAGGAAGTACAAAGTAGATGAGCGTTTTAAACCTCTATGAGGGGCTTGACTATTTTTATGTTGTTTTCGTTTTGTATCATTTGGAAGGTTATTACTAGTTTGTTTTTGGTGGTTATTTGTGGATGTGTACACATTTTTACCATTGTCTCAATCACCCGCTGTTTGCATCTTGGTTTATGAACAGTATTACAGTAGAGTCGATTGTCCAAACTAATAGGGACCAAAGGTAGTTCGAATAATCAAATTATTCTGATAATCAAACACAAAACCAAATTTCAGTTTTATATCTTAAATAACTCTAAAAATAATCATAAACAATATTGGAAACTACTATGGCAATAAAAATACAATAAACGTTACAAAACGTATTATTAATAAATTTTTCCCTTTATACAAAATAGGCCTACAATATATCATACCATAATTAATTACTGTATTACATATCAAAAATTCTTGACAAAGTTTATTACTGAAGTGAACAGTTAAGGTGGCACAACAACTGATGTGGCACTAACAAAACGAGGAGTGGAGGTATTGGAGGAGTGGGAGTGTAGTGGTGAACACCATATGATCAGGTGTGGTGGCCTAACTCTGTGTGCAATGTCATTGCACACTGCCACCACCGAGCAGGCTTTTTTAGTGTCTCACAATTTGTTCATTTGCCGTGTTACATTATTTAAAACAGGCGTTCGGTTGATCGAGGCTCTACTGTAGTGTGTCATCTCATATTGTCAAGGTTAGATCCAAACACATCAGTCACCAGTTGCTATGTTTGTAATGATACTGTTTTGGACCCCTCTTATTTATTCAAAAAGACATGGATGAAGTGTATTTTTCTTTAAAAAACTGTATGTAAAGTTTTCTTTTAATACTTCATCCATGGAAAATCACGTATTTTCAGAAGTAATCTCAATATATTATGTTTTAAAAAATTTCTTTAAAAAAATCTGTTGTATTTGAAAATCAGGGATGGATGAGCTAGCTGCCTTTACCCAATGGGAAGCTAGACTTCACAACATCAGGTTGCCAGGAGTTCTCCCATTAGTTGGTTTTAACACTGGTAGCAAGAAGTCCAAGAAGCAAGGGGTAGGTCATATATAAGCAGCTTGTGCGTATAAATCCACACAGAAAAACCATTAATATCACACAAAACATAGTAATTTTCAGAGAGAAAATTTCATTTTGTAAAAGCACTAGCTAAGGCTTTCCACGTCAGTTCGTAAATGAACAAAAACTGTATAAATGTCAATTTTATATTGATAAAAATGAAATTAATAGAATCAAATCGTATACAATGTTAAACCTCTATAATTTCGACAATTAACCAATCAGTAATCCTACAGTGAGAAACATAAAATCAGATCATCAAAGTTGTGTGATAAATGCGTGGTAAAGCATGCATGCATCGTTGTAATCATCATAAAACCCGGTATTGTTATTATAATTACTGCACAACCATAAGGCATACACAAGTCTACATCCACGACATCATCAGTATAAAATTCGGTATCACAATATGTTCTAATATCAACCTAAATTAATAATTATATCATGCTTTCAAATCAACTCATGTGTGTGTATCATACAAATCATATAAACAATTAGTGCAAGCACATGTTCTATGTGACACTCATCTCAAACTATACATTCCACTTAACAACCAAAAAAGATATTTGATATGAATTCAAAATTCTAAAATGTGAGCATAAATTATTACTTATTTATAGGGATGGGCCCTTGAATCCTAAAGGATCTTGGATATTCAAGGATTTGAGAAAATTTCAAATTCAAAACTTAAATCCTAATAAAAAAATAAAAATTCAAGTGAAATTTGTTTTAATGCTCTAATATTGCTTATATGTGGTACAGAACCAATTATAATTATAGAATGAACTTCACAACCATTCTCCAGGCCAGTAATTTAACACTTAACTGAATGTATGAATGTTAGAGTGAATGGATTATAAGAAAGAATGTTAACATTTAGTTACAAATTCTATTTTCTATTAGGCCATTATATTTATATTTCCTCTTATTTTCAAAGATTCAGATTCAAATTTGATATTCAGGATTCAAAGTTAAATTGGAAATTTAGATTCGACAAAACTTTACTAAAAACAAAAAATATAAAGAGCCAGCTAGTATACTTAATGAATGACTTCAACTATGGAATACTTTTTTACTCCTCTTTTAAGGAGGCTTATTGCCTGTTTTGCACTCACTTGAAAAGCACTGATAAAATGAAACCTAAGGGATTAAATGATAACAAATGATTATTGACTCGTGTGAGGAGCCATAATTCAAATCTTGACACCCCCAACATAAAGAGTACATAGTAATTCTGGCACCTTAAAACCGGGTGATAGCCTTACTTGTTGGACTGCTTGTTAACAAACGGCACTTCGCCCTTCTTGGTGACGTGTGTGAAGGTGGCAACCCATTTGATAACTGCCACACGACACACCAGGAACCTGTCTTGCCGCTTGCGTCCATCAGGTGTGTCCATCACACCCGGTGAGGCTTTCCTGATGGTAGGGAGGTCTGTGGATGAATAATGATCTAAAAATTTACCATCACAAGGTTCTGCCATGGTCTAGAATGCTAAGGCTTATCAGTCATTTGTTCAAAAAACATAAACTTGTGGAAAGAAATGTACAAAATAATATAGTGAGAGAGTTTAATTTTTGGCACATAAGGTCATGGCTGGGCTTATGTTAAACATTGGCTGGTTATAGCACATTTGGCCGATGCCTATCACCAGCTGACTGTGGCACAATCAGTTCAGCCGATGACCAGCATTTGGGTTGGCATTTGGCCCACCAATATTTTGAGCTTTGTAGTAACCCACGCAAATACACCAGGTAGTGGTGACTCATCATTGTTAAGCTCTTGGCAGAGAGCTTTGTTCTTTGTTCTGTTTCTAGGACAAGAGTGGGGGGGGGTGGCTGATAGTGTACACAAAGTAAATAAGTTGATGGTTACTCCTTTCTTTAATAAGGGAATGGGAATTAAGGAGGTAGATGAGGGGTAGTAACGTTGAGAGTAGAAAGGTCAGCATCTGAGACATTGTTTGAGTGAGAGAAGTATTGTAACCGTTGTGATTGGGGGTTATTATTTTTCAAGGTCAACTATCAAAAAGCTATCTGAACCATGAGAGGACAATTCAAGGGAAGCTAAAACTATAGAACTAAAGTAGGTTTCAAAACTACATAATGGGTATAGCACTTATCTTTATTTATTTGCACCACATCTTATTACACATTGGGGTTATACGTTTTTGTACTAATTATGCTAATGGTTTTAATTATGAGGAAAATAATATGTATAGAAAGTGTGTCTGCATTTGCATCGAGGGAGAGTGGAAAACATTTGGAAAAGACCAGCCTTGGTACACTTGACTGAGAATCGAACCTTTATCTCAATATCAGCAGTCTATTTTACTGCCACCGAAGCAGGTCTTATCTTTATTTCAATAACTACATTTATTTATCATATGATGCCTATTAGATTATTTTATAACTAACTATGCTTATTTAAATTCTTAACAATTTATAAAATAAAACTTTTCTTCTGTTTTTATTCTAGTCAATATATTTGCCATGATACCCACTCTATGCACATATTTTAAAATGAAATTCCTATATTTATTCATGTCCTCCAATGCAAGTCATTATTATTAATGACCCGACCCAACCCAAAATATGAAGGAAAACCAGATATCTCAGCCAAAATAGTTTATTAGTACACTTTATTGACATATCCTAATGAATTTTAGGACATTCAAGTTACCAAATTATTAATTTACAATTTATAAAAGGGGTAAAAACAATTTATTTTAGATACTTTGTTTAGCAATAGGGTCAATAAGTATATTAGAGAAAATGCACACACATTTATTTGGAAAAAGGACCAAAACCCCACACACGTTGCACCTGGTTGAAGATTTAAACTTTAGTCTTCTTGTCCCTGGTAATCCAGTCTATTGAGTGTATGACACCTTATACTATGTGGTTATCAATGAATGAAATGTAATAGCCAAAAAAGTGGTTATCAATGAATGAAATGTAATAGCCAAAAAAATGCATAAATCAATATGGGTAGTAGGAAAATGTATGAAAAACTCTATCCTTGCTATTGTGTCTGCCTAATGAGCTGAGGGTCCTGGGTTAAATTCCCAGCATGGCTGAAAAATGTATCATTGGTGAAATGTGGGTTTACCCTTTCACAGTGATGAACTAACAGCTGGGGACTGGATGTTGTGCCTGTCCTAGTCTTAAGTTATACGATATGACATATGAAGCCACTCCAGGCCTAGCAAGCCAGTAGAGGAAAATATATGGATTGAATAGAAAGATGACCTAGGCCACAGGCTGTAAACAGTAATGGATGTAAATAAAATACTTGCAAAGGCGTCAACCTTGCTCCATAATATTCATTCAGTCAAGACACTTAATTTATGTCGTTTCAAGATATTTATGGCGAAAATTTAATTTCCTAATAATTTTGTGCTGTAGAAACTTTAGATGTTGATAAATGAAATGTGCAGGTCTATGCAGGATCTCAAAAATTTGAAAAATTTTAGGAAAACAAACTTCAACAAACCAAAAAATC
This sequence comes from Timema californicum, assembly GCA_902141385.1. Taxonomy (NCBI): domain Eukaryota; kingdom Metazoa; phylum Arthropoda; class Insecta; order Phasmatodea; family Timematidae; genus Timema; species Timema californicum. Next base: position 12,438 of record CABFOW010003308.1, read on the forward strand.
TAGAAACATTTGTTCTCAAAAATTTAGGAAAATTTCTAACACTTTTGTAGCCTAGGTTGGAGGATTAGGTGGTAGTGATTAATTTTTTTTCAAGAAGCTGCCATTAACTTTTTTTCCAATGGCAGCATTATAAAGTGTGAACTGTGTTCTTCTTTTCACTGTAAAATCCATATTATGTTTGTTCCTTTAATCAGTTTCTATCTATCTTTCCTGTACCTTCTTTCAAATATAACCAAATTTAATGTACCCCATAAAGCAAAAAAAGGTTTTCCTTAGAGTAACACTTTTGTATGTATTTTAGTAAATAGATAGTTTAAAATTTCCTTACTAAGGTTTGCCAAAAATATATATATTTAAATATAATATTTACCAGTGAGAGTAAATTAATTTAAGAAGCTTCTTTTTAAAAGAAATCAAATTTGTTTAGTGCAGAATACATTTAAAGTCACATGTAATATTTCTCTAGAATATTAATACTGTTGAATACAGTTTGTTTTAAAAATATATTAATATTCATTGAGCTGGTTGCAGTTTTGCTAAAGTGTAGTGACAAAAACATTAAATACAAAATATATATATTCAAACCCCAACCTCCTCTTCACTGATAAGCAAATCAAAAGCAAGAATGACATGTAGGACCATGAGGCCACCAATGTGGATATTTGTTAAAATAAAGCTAAAATGTATTGAGTCTTCAATTCTCGACTCGATCCTACCTAGAACAGGCTTGTAGAGACTTGTTGCATAGGAGAAGTGTGGGAATACATGGGGAAGGTAGTACTGCTTGAACTTCTCAAACAAAAAATTGAAACATCTCCGCTGTTTTGTCACTCTGTCCAACCATTCAATCTTCGGAACCTGCGAACCAAAACACAGGGTGTCAGCCTGCAGCATTAACAACTGTACAATATGTATGTTAATATTAAAACTAAGGAATTATGCTTTGAATATCCATAAGGATGTTTGAGATTTAAGAATTTGATTCATCAATTGAAAGTTGTTCTTATCCAGTATAACTTTAGTGATATCTAGGATAAGTAATGTATGTGGTTTGTGTGGTGTGTTCAAACCATGATCATGAAGAATATTGTTATACAGTGACACTACATCGATGGCATCAAGTATGGTATTTTGAGGGATAGATTGTGATAAGAAATTGAGTTTTTGAAGGAAATGGTTAGTGTCTTTGATGTTTGATGCTAATTCTGTGAAAAATTGTTACATCTATAAGTCAAAATAGGCTGGAATGTTTTCCATTAAGGCTAACTAATGGTGTCAATGGTGTCAATAGTGTTAAGTTTCTAGTTCTTCATCTGTTGAGTTCAATGCTCTTGAAGAGACTTTGTAGCAATTTCTCTTGATGGGTGTTGTACCAACATTCCAATTTGTTCCTCACCTGAGAAACCATGTACTCCAGTAGTGCATCCAGGAAAAACCTCATGGGGTCCTCTGGCTGCTTTTCTCCGCTCTGTGGGGGGAACAAAGGCTGGATGTCCACACTGTTCACAGGACCTTCAGCAGAAACAAAAAGCTTTTGTTACCATATATAATTAGCATTCTCGGCCATAGTAGAAATTTACAAGTTTAATAAGAACTAATAATGGGACAAAGAGTTATATAAGACGGGTATTTAGAGGGAATGCACCAATATTTACCTACAAAGAGGATATAAATCTGTTGCATGGGAGGTAAATAAAAGCAGGGGAATGAACTAACAAGTTAAGGCCATGTAGACTAGAAAGTGAGACAAGCCCAGTAAGCAATGAGAAAGGTCCAATAAGAAGCAAGCTAGGCTTAGTAAGAAGTGAGTCAAGCTTAATAAGCAGAGTCAGGCTTAAGGAGTAGAGAATCAGACCCAAGCAGCAGCAAGTCAGGCCTAAGAAGTAGCTAGCCTGGCCCAAGAAGCGGCGAGTCAGGTCCAAGAAGCGGCAAGTCAGGCCCAAGAAGCGGCGAGTCAGGCCCAAGAAGCGACGAGTCAGGCCCAAGAAGCGGCGAGAGAAGCGGCGAGAGAAGCGGCGAGAGAAGCGGCGAGAGAAGCGGCGAGTCAGGTACAAGAAGCAGTGAGTCAGGTACAATATGCAGTGAGTCAGGCCCATGAAGTAGTGTCTCAGAGACAGTAGGAAGTGGATCATGTTCCAGAAGAAATGAGTTAGGCCACTTAGAGTAGTGTAGCACACCCTAGGAAGTGAGTCAGGTCCAAGAAGCAATGAATTGGGGACACACTATTAAGTAAGTCAGGCCAGAGCAGAGGGTCAGACAACAAGAAGTAAGCTAGATCCAAGCAAGGGGTCAGACACTAGAAAGTAAGTTAAGACAGAGCAGTGGGTCGGACACTATGAAGTAAGTTAGGCCAAACATGTAGTGGATAAGACCTGTCTCTATAAGGCAGGCAATGGCATTATGTTGACAAGAGTATATATAAAACCACAATAGTCATCTTAAATCTGCTTTGCGAGGGAGGAATCAAGAAATGCACATAGTAAATTCTCTATATTTATCACTAAGAGTTTCATAATCATTTAATATGAAAGTGCAGTCACAAATGCCTATGACTGCTCTTAAAATAGAATTTGATTCACTCTAGCCCACTGTGCAATCACACCATATTGAGACTAAGCCTATACACTGTCTGAATATTTGAACCCAAGTCTATCAAAGGGGGTTTGAAAATCTAACACATTCCAAATTTCATACGGAGGCCTTAACACAGACATCAGTCCTATGAAATGTGGTCAGCAAGTTCTCACAAAAGTTATCTAATTATCAGTGATAGATAATTACAAGTCCTGAAGGACCATTATCAGAAAACATCAGTTATAGTTCATTTTGAAATGAGGTCCTAAATATTTGATACTTTAGACAAGGTCTAGGTCTGTTCATAGTATGTCATAAAGCAGACAATATCCTAGTTTTTTTTTTATCTACAAACTCAAAATAAATTTAAAAAAAGTGTGTATGCATGCAAAGAGTGCTCAGTGAAATATCAGGGAGTTGGCAATCATCTTAAAGACTAGATCTGGGATCTCTGAGTCCTCAAATCCTTAAGGAGATTCAAGAACCAGATTCCAAGCTAAAACATGTTTCTTTCAAATTTATTATTTGAAATTATTTTAGATCTCTTATAATTCTTATTGATGGTCCAGAATGAGTGTAAAAAAAACCAAACTCCAGAACAATAATTTACCAATAAACTGAAATGTTTACATTTAGTTACTATTTCTATTATTTATGGAAACATACAAATTAATTTAGTAGAGTAAACCCTATTTTATACCATGTTTTATAAGATTTAGAGTTAAATTTGAGATTAAAATTTAAAAGAAAATATTTTAAACACATATATAACCATTTTTAGAATATGATACATATATAACAGATAAATTCAGGAAAAAAAAAACAACTCCCATTTAAGATCTGTAAAAAAATTAAACTTCAATCGTGTTCTAGAGCAGAGGTTCTTAAACCGTGTGATGTGACGCCTAATATTTAATATAGAACTATTATATGTATACATATAAGCAACAACAACAATATATATATATTGTTGGGTCCCTCCCGCTTCTCCGACTGAGTCCCGAACTAGGCCTTCCACTGCTTTTATAACTTTAGGAGGTGATGGAAAAGCGATCGAAGGTCCGCAGGACCCACCAGAAAAGCAAGAGGGAGGCCCGGGTGCGTGCCCATTTCTTTATTGAAAAATATACAAAAATAGATTTACATGAACATGATATACAATGCAGTTATATATATATATCTTCAATTAGGTTCTCCTCTGCTGTGGCTTCTCTGATGGTCGTTATCATTTTATTCCATGAAGTGATGTCCGCTGGATTGAGCTCCAACGGCACCCAAAACGTTGTTATATATATATTTATTTATTTTCAAAGTGTATGAAGCTTCAAAAGCTTTTACTTTGCTTTAAACATTCATTTGTTAGACTTTGATTTGAGAGTAAAATTCCAGAGTCGAAGATTATAAAGCTTAGCAAAAAAAAAAAA
>CABFOW010003308.1:17595-30898 GCA_902141385.1 Timema californicum
GGGGGGGGGGGGGGGGGGGGGGGGGGGGGGGGGGGGGGGGGGGGGGGGGGGGGGGGGGGGGGGGGGGGGGGGGGGGGGGGGGGGGGGGGGGGGGGGGGGGGGGGGGGGGGGGGGGGGGGGGGCGAAGAGAATCATAGAACCAAACATAAAAGAAACATTGATTTATGGGTAGAAGTAGAAAGAGCTTTGCGGGGGATGAAGAGTGGTAAGCCAGCTGGGGGTGGATTAACTCACAGCAGATATGGTAAGAGCTGCTGGAATACCCTAGGGGATACAGTGACTGGACTAAGGGGATAGTAATTATTCCAGAGTACAAAAAAGGGAGCAGAAGGAAATGAGCGAACTATAGAGGCATTGCACTACTTTCTCATGTCTTGAAAATTATGGAAAGAATCATTGAGGGAAAACTGAGAGCTATTATTGAGCCTGTCCTATAAGAGGAGCAACATGGATTCTGGGCTAATAGGAGTACATCAGACATGATCTTTAATTTAAGGATGCTAACAGAGACATATTGAGAGAAAGGGAAGGATCTAATAATAGTGTGTTTGTACCTGGAAAAGGCATATAACAGCATCTTGAAAACAGTACTTTGCAAGAGTTTAGAAAAATGGGAGTTTCAGGAATTTTATTGGCAAAGTTCAAATGTTGTATTAAAAAGTGTCTGAGCTGTGTACGCATTAGAGAAGGCAGGTTAGAGTGGTTTGAGACCAAAAGGGGTGGGCTCAACAAGGAAGTTCTCTTTTATGACTGCTGTTTGTAATGGTCATGAATGCAGTACTAAAAGGCATGAAAAGAGAGGAGAACAAAGACCTGAGTGCCCTGGTATACGTGGATGATGTGGATGATGTGGCGATTTTGGAAAACACTGATGGAGAAGTACAGGAACAACTGGATAAGTGGGTCCCCAAGTTCAAAGAGCATGCGATGAATATATTAAAACAAAGACAGTTGACTTTAAAATCAGTAAAGTAAACCCCAAATGCTGTATATGTCTGTAAGTAGAACAACCAGAAAGTATCCACGAGTTCAAATATCTGGTTAGTGTGGTCTCCTGTAAGAGCACCATAAAACGAAGTACATAAGAGAGTGAGCTAGGAGTGAAGGAATCAATGTAGGAAAGGTTAAGGTCATTAAGACTCAAATAGTTTGGCCATGTGAAAAGAATGGAAAACACTAGAACACCATGTATATACATAGAAGAGGTAGGGGGCAGGAGACCAGTTGGCGACCCAGATAATGGATGATGTAGAGAAGAAAGGAGAGCTGAAGAAGAGTTATGGAAGAAGAAATGTTCCTGGAGGGACAGCGTTGGCAAGAGCTTGTTAACAAACACCCAACCCAGCAAACTGGAGGGGTTCCATGAAAATGATGATGATTATGGTGACGGTGATGTTGATGATGATGAAACTTGTAAAAATCATTTCAATTTCAGCAAATTTGGTAACTACAATAAACATGTGTATGATGTTGTTTTGTATACATTGTTTCTAGAAGGTGTCCATCTATACAATATTTTAAAATTCCCTGATTTTTCTAGATTTTCCAGAGCCAACTTCCCACTTTTCCAGTGACTATATATTATTAATATCAATTTATTAAGATCATAACTTGATGTATTAATACTTTTAGATACACATTCTGAAATGTTGACTCTATGAAGAGGTTCAGAGGTTTCAGTCTAAAGCAATGGGCTATTGGGTAGTTTAGTGAGATATTTAGACATTAAAATATCGCCTTTTCTAAATAGAGTCTAAAATTGTGAGACAAGTCATTATTTATTAGTTTCTTCTTCCTATGAGGTAATCATATTTCCACACATGCACATAGCTATGACTCAACTTTGTCTAAACACTTGTGGTAGAGTGGTGAGAAAATGACACAAAATTCACTTGCTGAACTTGAGAATTAAGATAAGTATAATCAACTGTTTTGAAAGATATTTGTGGTGTGTATTGACTGGAAGGAAAATGTGGTTTTACTATTGTAAATAAATGTTTTTTATTGTGTTTTGTGAATATGTAAAAATCCCAGAAACGTCATCAAATTCTCTGACTTTTCCCTTACCAAGCAAATTGCCTGAACCTTTTACTTATTTTCTAGGTTGCTGGACTATAATGGAATATTAGTAAATATAAATGGTAGCTAAATGTTAAAAATTGTCCTTATAATCAAATCATTATAACATTCCCACATTCAGTGTTAAATTACTGGTTTGGGGTCTGGTTGTTGTTAGGTTCATTCTATAGTTTATGTTGGGTGTGAACAAACAATAGGCGGTATTAGGGCTCTAAAACAAATTTCCCCTGAAAAATTGAAATAACCTCTTTTTTTTTTAAGCATTTGAGTCTTAAATCCTATATTTTCTCGAATCCTTGAATCTTTAATACACATAAGGATTCGAGGGAAGAAAGGGTTTGAGTATTGGATGGTCTCATCCCTAGATAATATATGTTTATAAAATTGTGACCATTATCTTTAGTGTTATTGATGATTTAATTTAATTTGCTGATATAATTTATTTGTCTAGCAGTGATTGGCCCTCTTCAGTCACTTGTTACAATTGTCCTTAAGGGTGCTAATTAGGAGAGCATTGAGACGCGTTTTAGATGTTTAGAAATCCCGTTTTATTTAAGAAGTGGTTGGATATTTTTAAATATGGTTTCCAACAAAATGTTGGCGAATGTTATCAACAGGTCTCTAGCCAGTTTTAAAAATTATATTTTAAGTTTTAAATTTTTTTAAATAATTTCTATGACACCTTAGGATAAAAGGTTGTACTTCTGAGATTAAAGTAATAGGAGATAAACCTAGATCATGCGTTCTTCTATCAAATAAAGTCATATTTTGATAGGGTCACAGCAGTAAATTTTAAGAAAATGCGGGATTGTTTTATTGGGTTCTATTATTAAGCTATCAATAACATTATTTTTCGCCTTTGAGTAAGTAGCCACCTCGACCCTCCCCTCGGAAGGAAGGGAGGAAAAGGAAATAAATAATCTTTACCACCCTCTTTTACCAGCATACACTCTTTTAGTTTGTTGTTTTCACGAAGGTAAGTTGAGGCTGACAATAAACAGTAGCTGCTGAACGTGTATTTATTTGTGGCATTGTAAAAACACACAGGTGTTTAAAACATTAACATCCATCCAAATAATGTATTGTTGTGTGTGTATGTGTGTTTATTATTAGTTTTATTACTATAATTATTGGTGAAACAATACAATACTTTTTATTCAACTAGTCTATCGGTTTTATCACCCAATAATCAAATGTTTTGAATACTGTAATCTTGCGTGTGAAAATGGAAAATGGATGAACCTAAAGGTAAGTAAAGAAGATAAGCGAAGAGGTAAAACAGCATAATTGTGGTTAAGTGCTAGTCACCAAATTTTTAAAAAAATGTTCGGAGCTCCGCACAGACTCTCTCGCTCTATTTTTTTTAATGAAAATATTTACTAAAAATTCGTAATATATGTGAAACGAACTCATGTATACCAGTAAACCTGAGCACAAATAATTGTGTTATACTTTTATGTTAAACATTTTTTGACTCCCGGATTTAGATTTTATGATTTTATTCTTAAAGAATTAAAGTCTTCACTAGTATATTTGTACCAAAAATAAAATATCTATATTCTGTTCACGATAGATTCTTACCTGGATGACAGTTCAAAAATCATATGTTTAGGTTTTGGGTTGCCAACACTTGTAAAAGATCACAGTTTTGTTATAAATGTAAAGATCTTTAATTACCTGTTTTATATTACATTTAAAATAACGTAAACTTAAGTTTTCCCATAATATTTCATTTTTTTAAATAATTTCTTTTTATCCAACTCGAAACAATATTTAAAACGTAATTAAAAGTACTTATTCTTCGTTTTGGAACGTTATTGATTATGTTTAATACAGTGCACACATCAATACCTTTTAATACAGGCATCGTATTTACTTGCAAAAGAGAAAATTCTTGTCTTTTTTTTTTACATAAAGTCGTATTTTGAAATATTTAACTGAATAAAATATTTTCATCAACTGTGTGTCTGCATCATTGTAAAAAAACTTGTCTACCGTTATGTTCAATCATATAGTTTAGATTCGCCAGTGGCCATTGTGATCTAGGCCCCTGTATAGTGAACAGAATTTTTCTAATCTTTGTGGTATACATGTAGTTCTTCATACTGGACTGTGATTTTAAAACCAATGTTCTCGTCATCAGTAGCTCACAATGATGATAGCATGAGAATGAAGCCTTAGACCAGTGTTTCCCATATTGGGTGATACTGTCCTCCAGGGTTTTGGTTTTGTGAGATGGTGAATAATTGCAAAGAAATTGTACGATAGTGTATGCGTTTTTACTGATATTGCAGGAATAATTTTATGCTAATAAATACAGGCAATAGAATATTTAACAAAAGGATCTTACATTAAATAGTATACTTATGTACTATAATTTTGACAATACAATCAATTCTTTATGCTTATAACCATTCAATATAAATTATGTTTTACTGTGTTTTATTCATAAGAATTATAAATTATGTTACATAAAAAGTGCATTTATTTTGTGATGTTTTTTTCAAACAAGGAAATAATGACCAGTTAGCAAGATAGTATTTCTGCAAGGTTATCATTGATTTCAGAATGCATATTACATTTAACTTGGGGGGTGAGGGCTGAAGCAGCATCAAATTCTCAGAAGGGGGCCGTAGGTTAAAAAAAAGGTTGGGAATTACTGCTTTGAACCATGCAGATAGTGAAGTCACATATAGTTAACATTGCATTCCTTCATCAGATGTGTACACATATAGTGGACATTGTGACCTTTCATCAGGTGTACACATATAGTGGGCATTGCCTCCCTTCATTAGGTGTACACATATAGTGGGCATTGCCTCCCTTCATTAGGTGTACAGTGTACATATATAGTGGACATTGTTATCTTTCATCAGGTGTACACATATAGTGGGCATTGCCTCCCTTCATCAGGTGTACACATATAGTGGGCACTGCCTCCCTTCATTAGGTGTACAGTGTACATATATAGTGGACATTGTTACCTTTCATCAGGTGTACACATATAGTGGGCACTGCCTCCCTTCATTAGGTGTACAGTGTACATATATAGTGGACATCGTTACCTTTCATCAGGTGTACACATATAGTGGACATTGCCTCCCTTCATTAGGTGTACACATATAGTGGGCATTCCTTGCCTAAATTTATTTCTAGATTTATATTTTACTTCAACTTTATTTGGTTGTAAAATATATTAAACACTACTTCCCTTGTTTAGGCTCTCCACTTAGAGATTGAAACAAACACATTTTACTCGATGGCAGATATAAAGTGAAAGCTATTTTAATCACAGGGCAACAAATTAAACACATTTTTTATAATACTTATGTAAAAACTATATCCATACAAGCTTATTGATAGCTAATGTAATATAATGTTGTTGGTTTAGGAATATTTTGAGACATACAAAATGAATTATAAATATAAAAATCGAATAAATCAAAACACTAGCATAATATTTTATAATAATTTTGTGGGTATAACTAATAAGATGTTTAAACAAAAGATTAAAAGAGTTCAAGCTACTGTTCGGCTGGGATTTACCCAAAGGGTCGAATGATCAAAGGCAGTAGCGTCACAATCACTGTTGGAAACTTGAGGCTGACCTCCGAGCCTGGTGGGAGATGGTAAATTTGCCTTGAAAAAGTAAATGGTGCTCGCCGCACTACCATTAGTTTTGAATGTGCTCTAAAGTACAAAAAGCTTGGGGACCTCTAATCTAAGGCGTCACTCTAACAATAGAATTGGTTGCCAATGGCATGGAGGTTAGGGTTCAAATCCCAGGCAGTTGTATAAAGGGGATTTTGTCCTGAATGGTCGATTCCCACTCACTCTCAACATTAATGTGGGTACAATTCCTTTCAAAATAAACTTTTCTTTTCCCTAACATATTAGCTTATTAATTAGTGGATATGCAAATAATCCATAACAGGTAGTATGAAGGTTGTGTAAAATTAACCTAAAAAATCAATATTTAGATATAAAGCTAAAAAATAAAGTTATAAGTACCTAATTATGTTATGTACAGGAATGTAAATCACGATTTAATATACAAGAGCAGCTTTACTAGCAATTTTAAATAGTAATGTTATTTCTTTTTAACCAAACCCTTCCTTCACCTCTGACAAGACATCTTGTGAATGTGGGGAATGCCAGGCCTCCACCGTGGTTCGGATTCCACGTTAAACTGTAGGTCCTCCATTTCATTTCACAATCACCCTAACATTACACATTAGCGTAAGTGTGTACAGCCCGAACGGGTAGTAAGACGCGGTGCTAATAATAATAAGAATATTTCTTTTTAACAACTCAATCACTGTCTAAAATTAGAAGTAGATTGGTTGTATATCAAGCCAGTGGGCTGTTTTAAAATATAAGTCAAAAGAGTGGCAAAGTCTTTGCTTTTACTGGTGAATGAATCATCCCGGCCTTGAGTGACAAGTCTTTCATCCTTCCTCTTATTTTTTTTACTCCCAAAAGGTGACGAGGTATTTCTACCTACCTATGTAGCACCCTTAACAGGGTGGCTACAGAACTTCTATTATAAAATTCCCTGACTTTTCCAGGTTTTCCAAAAATTTTTGTCCAAATTTCCCTGACTTTTTTTCCCCCCCACTTCATATAGATAAATGGCGATTTTTACATTTATTACATCAATCACAAATGCCTATATTTAAAAAAAATATAAGCTTAAACATAACAATTTAATAAGTTTTTTAGTTTTAAATGTTTTAGATATTATTTGTGACGCTGTGCAAATATTGTATAAAAACAGGCAAATAGAGAATGTGAAAATAACTTTCCCCCAGTTCACCTCGATGAATGGTGATTATTACATTAATCAAATAGGCTACCTCGGCCTAGGTTATCTTTAAAAAATATGAGGCATAAACATAATAAACAATTTAATAAGTTTTTCAGTTTTAAATGTATTAGATACTATTTGTGACGCTGTGCAAATATTGTATTAGAACAAACAAATACAAAACAGAAAGTCATTAGCTAGAACTTTGTCACCATTGTTTAACAAAACACAAAAAATAAAATAATTTTTAATTAAGTGTGCACTTACAGTAGATAATTTGTAAAAACTAACAGATTTGTGAAATTGCATCTATTTCTTCTTCAAAGATTCTATTTCTTCTTGTAAAATATCGGCTTGTTTTTGTGCCTCTGACAAAATTTTCTGTTTTTTAGCTTGGAGTTCTTTTTGCAATACCGCTGCCCGTTTCCGATCTCCCTCTTGTTTCTCTCCATTCTGCTTGTCCTTCATTTTTTGTTCTAAACTATCCTTATATCTTGAACGGGCATTGCGGACAGAATGTATCAAAGACTTGGTAATGTCTACCTTCTCTATCCCACCAATTGCTTTAACTGAATCATAAATCTGCCTTTGTGCAATGAGAGAAGCTTCATTTAGATTTTCCACAATACATTCTCGATTTATCGAAAAACCTCTTTCCAAACTGGCATTCCCATGAGAAAGAATGAGAATTAATCTGAGAAATGATACCAACTTTTGGTTGTCATCATTACTTGGAATAATACTCATCCATAATGTGTCTAGTCTATCATGTTGTTTTGAAAAAGCATTCATTTTTTCCAAAAAATCTGGTTGGCTACACACACTATTGAACTGGCGATCCACAAGGTCAGCTGCAACACCAGTGATCCAATTATTTGCTAACACTATCTCCAAAGTAGACTTCAGTCGCTCGCTACGTGTTGACTTGAGCACAGCTACTGCAGGGTCCAAGAACGATATGGCTTTGGTTAGTTTGTATTTAAGAGGGGAACGCTCAAGAAGCTTTGCACATAGCTTCTGTAGACATGTCTTACAATCTTGTCTAAAGAGCAGAATTTCCTTTTCTGATACACCTTTAGTTTTTCTAATGGCCTCTCTGGTTGCATATCCAAGATCCACGTACTTTGCATTTAAAAGGTTGGTTTCGTTGAAAATGCCTAACTCAAGCAATGACCTAGCAGAATCCAGCTTATCACTTTTTACAAATCTCTTCATTAGAGATTTCATAAGAGAAATTAAAGCCTCATACAAGAAGGGTGCAAGAGGAGCATCTGATTGAAATTGAATGAGGAATGGTTCTACCATGATTGCAACGGACTGAAAAAAAGCTAGTTTAGGTGCAAGTAGCTTGTCTTTCACAGACGTTGAGATAATATGAAAGCTACGACAATTGGGTGCTTTCTTTGCTGCAATGGATTCATTTACATATGCGACTACATTGGGGAGAATAGTTTCCGCTCGCTCAGCAACTTCTATATTTTGCAACCACCTGACTGCACAGAACTTTTTAGGATAGAGTTCACTGCCACTATAATGTACATAATCTGCTCTACGCGCAGGAACATTTTTTAGTAAATTATACAGAGCCCGAAGAAATTCAACAAGCCCCCAATTGGTTGAATTTATTGCTGCTTTAAAAGCACAATGGAGACTATGGAGGCCACAACTTCCGATATCTAGCATTGTAGGACTATCTGGATCAGTAGTGGATTTTAGCTCTCGAATGAACTTTTGATTGACATTAGGTCCATCCATTGACACCTGTAACAGCATGACATTTTTCAATTCTAGAAGTGCATCTGAAAAAGCCTTTAACAGGTCAGCAGCTGTCGCATGGCCGAGAAAGGTCGATGTGAAGTAGCGTGTTGAGACTTCATTTGTTTTTAAATTCCAAAAGCGTACCATAATGTCCATTTGACCCTTTTGGGCAACCTTGTTTAGAGACTCGTCAAATCCAATCACTATTTCTGGACACTCTAAGCACATCTTTACAAGGTCTTCATGAAAGTATGGGGCCAAACCATACAAGATTGTGTAACCAATTTTAGCCCTTCCTAATTGTATTTTGTTTGCAATTGTACTGTCTGGAAACATTAATTTAAAGAGATTAACACTTTTTTCAGCTGCCCGCATTGAAGTATGTGACATTATAGAATTCAAGCACCAAATAATTTCAGATTTTGTCACATCATCGTTCACAAGAAAGTTTCTCAGTCTTCCGGCTTCCTTCACAGCAACAGCTGTAGACACGATCTCAGTCACACCCTATAAAGCGAAAAAAAATTATATACTAACCTGCCTATTTATTTTATCTAATTTTGTAACAATATTGTAGAAGAAGCCTGGGTAAATTGGTTTAATTGAAAATAACTTAACTATGGCTGTATCCAAATAGTCCACCTATTTACTATACCCAACATTTTATTTAAGATTAATAATAATTCTAATTTCCCTTTAGCTTGTATAAAACATCATTTGTCCTCCACCAGCAGAAAATACACAAATAAATAAAACTTAAGTAGGCCTACCTCATTTTTTGCTGACTCTGAAGATGGTGGTAGTAGTAATGGCGAGATGACATTAACAGCAACTGACTGGACAGAAGTTGTAATGGTGGAATTGGAAGAATTTCCTTTTAAAAAAGCAGTCATTGAATAACTCTGCGTTTTATTCAAAGTGGCAGCTTGATGTTTTTTGCCTATAGCGTGACTTGTCAGAGCACGTTTACCCATGTTACTTAATGTGAACTTTGTATTGCATAAATTACACATGGCGGAGTAGTTATCATCTTTTGCTGGCCTAACCCACTCAAACTTCGAATCTAATAACCACGATTCATTGAAACATGTTTTTTTATATTTCGACATTGTCCGGATTTTAAATCTATATCTTCAGTACACACACGCGCCTAAAAACTGAAAAAAGGTAAAACTTTTAAATCAAAGGGTTTGATTTGAATGTCTCAGTTAAAAACCACGTGGAAATATTAGCGAAAATGGAAGTTAAGACAGCACAGCATGAACTAAGGAACATTATCACTTTTAAAAACTGAGTCGTTACGATTAGAAATGAAGGAAATGGAACATCACTTCGGCAAACTGTTTTTTCAGTCACGTTAACATTTTAACAAAAATCTAGTAAGAATTAAATTAAATTGTATTAGTTTTTACGTCTTCTTTTGAACTAAAATAATCGTTATCTGTTAGGTAATCCAGGAATAGTAGTTTTAAAATTGTAATTAATATAATGTATTTTTCAATACTTGCGCATGCGTAAGATGTATTAAACGAGTTGCTATTCCAGTACTTGCTCATGCGTATGACAAAGACTCGAATATCTAGTTCTAGATTCTCCTATGTTCGTATGAGTGACGTCATCAAATTATCAAGGTCAAGAACCATCCCTACTTCTCTCTCGCTCACACATCAGTTCTGCCTGCACTCGCTAGTTACACTCACTCTTTCTTTGTTCAGTTCCGACTTCAGTCTGTTATTAGACGGGCTCACTAGATAGCTTGCTACAAAATAGAGCTTTGTAGGAATATTTGCGCCAATACAGTAAACAACTGATGTTAGAACACCATATCTTGGCACTTGCATTTTGTATCTATTGCAGTCTATAAATTCCCTGACCTGTCTGTAATTTTAAGTTAATTCCCTGACTTTTCCCGGTTTTCCCTGACCTAGCAAAATTCCCTGACTATTCCCGGTTTTCCCGGTTTTCCCTGTCTGTAGCCACCCTGCCTTAATAGGTTAAAATTGATCCAACTTCTACAGACTCTACTGGGGTAAATTATGGACTTATGGATTGGACTGTGTACTCACCATCATTCAATGTAAATACGGAATATGAACCATATGGATATGATGTATGTAGACAATAATTTATTTGTTATTTACATGCTTTTGTTGGGTAGTATATTACAAAGTTATGTAAGTAACCGGATTATATTGATGTGCATTAAGAGTTTTTTAAATCCACTTCAAATTGATTTTCACTCAAACTCAATGTGAATATAAAGCTCATGTGCCAAAGCGCTCCCTTTAAAGATGTTAGTGTCTCACCATGAGCCGGATCATGGAACACAGAGGAAGATCCCTTGTGGAGGGCTGGAAGGCCAAGCCCTGGGACAGGAGAGGGGAACTCTGGCACAAGTGTGGCAAACATGGCATGGAGAGTGTCTGGAGCATTTTCACCCAGAGCCTGGTACCACAGCAGGAAATACCTTAAATCATATCAAATCTCATCAAGGATCATTAATCGGCAGAATTGTGACATCAAATCAAGAGATATGAGTTTAGTCTCAACTCATGGCTGTCACTATTTTCTTTCTAAGAAAGTTTCTACGTTTTCCAGATTTTACAAAGTAAATTTCTATTTTATCTGACAACTTAAATTGTATAGAAAAATACATTTAATTTTTCATAAGAATAACTACGGGCATACCTCAAATTTATGACATGTCAGGTTCCAGACCACTGTCATAACTTGAAAATCATCACAAATCAAAGCAATGCATTTTTTTTTCATTTATCGATGCATGTACTACACTGCAATAATCATATATATGGACCTAACTGTTGTAAATAACACTTTTGTAAGTAAAATAATCATAGTAGGCCTTAAATTTCAAAAAAAGGATAGCATAAAAATTACTGGAAACTGATGAAAGTGATAGTGTTATGTGACTAGGCTGTTGTATCCGCCAAATAAGCACCTCAAGTTTGGCCTGGGGTCATGCAATTAGTGTTTAAATAGGATGATTTGGCCTTGAGAGTGAGATAATACATGTTCAAATGCATAATTTTATCAAGTTGGATTTTTTCTTTGCAAATACCCGTTTTTTCTAACTTTTAGTTGAATGTCTCCAATTCACAAATTTTTCTAGTTTTATTTTTATGTATTTTACAGATTTTTCAGATTTCCCAAGAGTATGGCAGCCATGCAACTGAATGTACCACACCAAGGGGTTCCCCATCCACTTTACAAGAAAATTCTGTCTCTAATTTTAAACAATACTAACAATTCTGTTTAGTTAAATTACATAATTTCAGTCCCTGCTGGTTAGTAGAGATGTGCAAAATAAAAAATAAAATAACCACCTTTTCTAAAATTATGAAATTATGTATATTTCCCCATCCCTTTTATTATTTAAAATTACTCTTTTTGACATAAATTATATTCATTTCTCATATCGTCATATTTTATTCATCTTTCTAAAGTAAGATCAGAATGTGTATATTTGCATTTGTTCAAAGTTAGTTTTTACTTCTGTGTTGAACATCTGGTCGGGAAGCAAGGGTACGCTCCATCCCCCCTTTTTTTTACCCCACTTCAGTAATAATAATTATGACAAGACAGCTTGTGAATGTGGGGAATGCCGGGCCTCCACCGTGGTTCGTATTCCACGTTAAACTGTAGGTCTTCCACTTCATCTCCCAATCACCCTACCATTACACATTAGCGTAAGTGCGTATAACCCGAACGGGTAGTAAGACGCGGTGCTAATAATAATAATTATTATTATTATTATTATTATTATTATTATTATTATTATTATTATTATTATTATTATTATTATTATTATAATTATGGGTGGGCTGGAATGTTTTAACTTACATTTTTTCCAAAAGCATGTTTTGCATGGAATAACTTTGTTTAGGACATAGTTTACCCCCTGACAAAAGGATGGCACTGTAGTCTTCAAATAAAGCAGGATTAAAAGTGTGTTGAAAATAAACTATCATGGAACAACGTCAAAATGGCGGATTCCACCAACATAAGGCTGTCTCTGGAAATGGTAAATCACCTGAATAAGGGCAAAAAACAGTGTTCTAATGTTTCAAAATGGCAATGTGTTGCAATAAATAGGGCTAGAGATGCTGGGAAACAGTATACCAGTAAGAGAAAGGTTATTGTTCCTGCATTAACTGCACCTATTTAGATACATGGAACAAGGTCGTAATTTAATGTATTCTTTAATAAGGGTAGGGGTCAGTGTATTTAAAATATGTGTATACACAGTATATTGTCTTTGTAAACATTTTGAAGTATTTGAGCGGTGTTTTTAACGTGTTTTATAGAATATTGCACCATTATATCTTTTGTATTTGGGTGTACCCACTTTATGAACAGTTATGTTATGCTTAGTGCAGCATTTTATATTATATTCCCTAAACCAGGCCACCATTAAAAAATTAATATGACTAGACATACCAAGAGACGTGCCAGATTTTCTAAACAGTATGGATGTATTTCCTGGTGTTCAAAAAAATTTAAAACTTTATTATATAATCAAAGTGGGTATCCCCATTATTTTAAAAATTTAGACCAATTGTGAACTTTTGGAAAATGTAAAATTAAAATATATATCTATATATATATATCTATATATGTATATATATCTATATATATATA
>CABFOW010003308.1:33387-66151 GCA_902141385.1 Timema californicum
CTTCCAAAACAAACATAAAATAAGACAAACAGTTCAGGCAGTATGCAATGCTTCAACCATACTACCCACCTCTTCTAAGTTGTCTAATGGTGCAAAACTATAAGCACATTAACTAAGAAGTAAATGTGAATTTCTATGTTTGAAACAAATGCAGATTACAGCTATTTAAGCACAATCATTATTAATTAATTATTGGTTTAATGATCATTTAATATTTATAAATTAGGTTGAGCATGTTGATGGGTATCGGCAGGGGTGGAGTGGAGCTGGAGCGGAGTGAGGCTCTAGCGTTGGTTTTGAGGGTGGAGCGGCGCTCCGGCTGATTATTGGTATAAAATATCATTTTCTTTGAAAATGGGTCTTGTTTGTCTTTAAATGTGTATGTACAGAACTTGTTTTTCCATAATTGAAAGTTAATCAAATTAACAATAGTTACAATAGATAGATTTAAACCCTAATAAATGACCAACACAAGAAGCATGTGTTTGTTTTAATATTATTTTCACCCTCCCCCNACTACTACATTTGGGACTACAACCTTGGGTATTGGATATCTCAGTCCCCCATGAAAATATAGAACAGTTCAACTTCACATATAAATAAACCATCACGCCTAATGCACCTGGCCAAGATTTGAATCCGGACCATTCACAATCCATTTTATTGACAGAATGCCTTACAATGTGTGACCACCTATAAAATATCTGCTTTCTTGTAGAGAAAAAGTACTGTAATAATGAAAACGTATTAAACAAAATTAGTTTGGATCTTGGCATTTTATGTAACCCCTGAACCAAAAAAAGTGGGATTTAAAATTTTGTCTACCTGTACCTAGGGCCACAAACAAAGTGATTTAACAGATTTTATTAGCTTGACAGTTAAATTTTATAATGTCATCCCGAGGGGAAATCTTGATTTTAATTCTAGCTCTAAAATTAGGGGTATTTTACAAATGCCTTACTTTTAATCATTCAAAATTTGTTGAAAAAGGCTCCTACCATTTTGTTTTATATATATATGGGGAATGTGTCACATAAATAGCATTGTATACTCATTTTTAAGAGAAAATGTTATTTGAGGGTAGTTTACTAACGACCGATTTTTCAACATTTTGTTCCAAACACTATAATAGTTTATATGATAAAGTATTGTAATGATACTGTTTTCCCTCTCATATATTCAAAAAGTCATGAATGAAGTGTACTTTTCTATAAAGTACTGTATGTAAATTTCCTTTTAATACTTCATCCATGGAGAATCACAAGTTTTCAGAAATAATTTCAATATATTCCACTTTATAACTTTTTTTTTCTTTAAAAGATCAACTCCGTTGTATTATAAAAATCATGTGACATGCTAGCTCCCTCTACCCAATAGGAAGCTAGCCTTCACAACATCAGGTTGCCAGGAATTTTTCTATTAGTTAGTTTTAACACTGGAGACAAGGGGTCTGTCATATATAAGTAGCTTGTTCGTATGAATTTGACCCAACAGTAATATATTAACAGTATATTAATCGGCTGGACGACAAAGCGTAGAACTTGGTCTCACAGATCAAACCGTAAGGATGATTCTGAAGAATGACCTCCACTACCATAGACATAAGATTCGGGTAGTGCGAGACCTCAAATCTAAATATTACAATAGCAGAGTACGCTTTAATCAACAGATGTTAAATTTTATTGAACCTTAGTGCCTTCATCAACCAGTAGAATTTTCAGTACTGGGCCGAAAATAACCCACAAAATCTCCACGAAAAAACACTCCATTGAGAAAAAATGATGGTTTGGTACGCCGTATCATTGCGTGGAATAATCGACCCTTATTTTTTTTTTAAATGAACATGGTAACATGGTGACGGTTAACTCCGATCGTTATGCTGACATTTTGTTAACTTTTTTCCTGTCTGCACTCGATGACTATGACCCAGATGAAAACACAATTTTCTAGCAATATGGCGCAGCTTGCCAGTTTCAATGCATTTGCTGAGGCTCGCATTTCTTGGCAGTTTCATCAGCAAGTTTGTCGATTTCCTGTGACCTGCCCATTCATCTCACTTGATGGTGCCTGACTATTTTCTCTGGGTATACCTTAAATCCCAGGTTTTCAAGCAGAACCCGCTAAGGACCAGGGATGATTTAAAGGAGCGAATTCGACAAGAGGTCAACAACATTCCGTTGGAAATGCTATGCAACATCATGGGCAGCTTCGCTCTCAGACTCCGAAAATGTGTGCAAAACCAAGAATGCCATCTTACTGACACCATCTTCAGAAAATTAACATTTTCCAGGTGCACTAGTAATTTCCACTCATGTACATTACATTTATGTAAAGAAATTAAATAAAAATTAATTGTTTTCATTTTTTGCTATTTTTTTTAATCTTGCCATTTGACTGCCTCACCCTGTATATACAATGTGAAACATGCAAATGAGAGTTAAAAAGTTTCAAATTAGTCAATAGTGAATGTGTAGATAATACATCTTATTTTTACATAAAAGGTTATGGCCATCATAAAAAAAAAGTGTTTTCTTTGAGAGAAAAATTATATTGTTTGCCTGATACACACCCATAGTCTATATTCAGAACAAATTTGTAGCCATTACCAAACTTTTAAGAGCTAAAATAAATTTGTGTTTCTTCTTGTTTTTTGATAAAGTTTTGGTCCAATTTTCACAGGGAAAAATATGTTCCATAAAGCATTGAAAATTTACCAGCAAATATATATAGGAAATGATAATGTATTTTTCGGAAATATTATTATTAAATAACAAATGATAAGACACAATCATGCATACCTTTTCATAATATTATATTATAGTTTGTGACAAAATGTTCAAAAATCAGTTATTTGTAAACTAACCTTTAGTAAGTTTTACACACAAAAAAAACAATAACTTGATATTCATATGAAATACTCAACAAATATATATTTCTAAGAAGAATGTAAATAATAATTTAAGAAAAATAACAAATTTTGAAAAATTAGTCTCAGTAGACTACTAAAAAACAATGATATTTTTTTAAAAGAAAAATAAACATGTATTTATCATGTAAACCACCACCCAGATACCCATTTTAAACAAGGTTGTTACACCCATTTTCAAATGATTTTAAATTTTCAAAAATCACTCATTAATAAACTATCCTTGAATGCTAAAACCAAAATCATAAATATTATTATTATTATTACTAGCACCACGTCTTACTACCCATTCGAGATATATATTCACTTATGCTAATGTGTAATGGTAGGGTGATTGTAAGATGACATGGAGGACCTACAGTTTAACGTAGAATCCAAACCACAGTGGAGGTTTGTCATAAAGTCTAAAATACACCTAAAGGTATGACAATACAACACATAAATAATGAGTTTGAAAAAATCCATTTAACAGTTTCTGCTGTAGCCCCAGGGATGAAAAGACATTTTTATAAGACCCAATTTTTTGGATCCTGAGGCACATACAACATCAAAATTCATCCTAATTTAGAGGCTGAAATTGTTCACAAGTACAATACTTAATGTATAAATATATATATATATAGAGAGAGAGAGAGAGAGAGAGAGTCTAAAAATTAAAAATTAACATCAAAAAGGAACTTAGAAAGCTGGTCTTCTCATGTTAAATTGTGTGGCAGTGAAACCGCGAAAGCTGTTAATTATGGCACCACCAGTTTGACACCGCTGATTTAAAGGTGATAAGTGGCCAGCAAGGTTAACTCATGAGACAATGACAAGCTATCAAGTTCACAAGCCGGCCACACAACATAATATCTTGTAATTTGCCTTGCTTGACCAATAGTTAGGATCATTGAGGGCACTGATTCAACAGCCTTAAAGAGAGACGTGTTTGAATTTAGATTAGGTCCAGGTTCAATTCTTTGGTATCATGGTTCTGGTTCTAGCAGTGTTTTACATAGTGATAGAAACCATGGTTATCTTATTTCCCATAGTCATTAGAAGTATTTCAAACAAAACAAAGATTAATTGAGAAATGTTGCCCTTTTGATATGTGCACATATCATAATTTACATTCTGTGGGAGAGAAGAGTTTTTTAATGGCATGTTACTATGCTCTTTAATTATCAATTGAATCATTAAAGAAAAATATGTAATGATCTTTGCTAAATAGCAAGAATTATGGAAACTAACTAATAGTTTGCAATGTGTTACACTATTTTATATTTTTAAAATCATACCAAAAGTATAAAAATTTTCGACATGTTTTAAATTTTCCCCGTCACATAAAATTGTCTGATTTTACCTGTTTTTTACAGGTGTATATCAAACCTGTTATACACATATCTAATGATTAAATGAATATATATGATACAAAAATTGTTTATGATTTACAAATTCTTCCCATCATACATTATATATGTATATATATATATATATATATATATATACCATAGGCTGATGAGTTTTGTAGCTACCGATATTAAAGGCAAAAACAATGGAGACAAAACCGTTTTAGATTGTTTTGTGTGAGGAATTTGGAGCCAGTAACTAAGAATCAAAATAAAGGAACCACATTAAAACCAGACCCATTACTACTACAATTATTTATTACTAATTATTTAAACACAGAGACATTTCTAACTAGACACTCCGACACTGCACTGTGACAACCGGCATCAAGAGTGTAAAAAAGAGTTTTTTAATTATTTTCTTAACATTCCATTATTTTGTTTTGATAAACCTTTTGTTCTCCCTTAATTAACAAACTTTTGTTATTAAATAAACATTGATTAAAACCTCTAATATTGGCATTGTCCCGCCATAATTATAGAAGCTTTAGTTATCAATTTGTGAAACCTTAATAGATTCTTATTTTATTATTACAGGGTCTTATTACAATAAATTTTTTAAAGATGTGTTATGGTGATGAAAATGTAAAAGAATGTTCCTAATAAAGTTTATTTTAAAGCAAAAGTTTATTAATAAAGCAAGTACAAATGGTCCCCCTACACCCCAAAATGAAATGTTAAAAACCTTTCAAGACTTACTCGAACACCATTGTAACCCATGAAAGCGTACTTTTAGGCAATTGTGACAAATGCAAGCGCTAGTCAACCGATGCATAAAGATGCACTCACTCCTTGCCAGTTTAATTAAACTAACAGATCAGAAAAATTATTTGTTCCAAACAATAGAACCAGCAAAATACAGGGATTGAGAGACAAACCCAGATTTTCAATTGCAGGCCTAATATGGGTCAAATCTAGATTTTAAACTTTATTTAACAAACAATTCTTATTCCAGATATAGATCTGGTGTGACTTCCCTGCAAATATATACTTGTTTGACCCGTGAATAAGCCTAGGTAAACTTCATGTAAATTATTTGTAAACAAAAGTGATTCTCAGAAAAAAGAAGTAATTGTAATTTTCATGTGCATTCATTCCTAAAATACACGTATAATTACAATCTATAATATATTTGTGAAAGATCAGCAACAAACTCTTGATTAGTTTGTTGGTGACTAGGAGGGTTATGTTTAAATTTTCGGCCAGGTTTAGTATTTGTTTTGCACTCTTTCTCTACAGAATTATGGGTGCATTCCTCTCAAATATCACCTTTCCGATTCAAATCCCTATTAGTGTATATATGTGTATAAGCCGGATGGTTCCATATAAGAGTGTGATTTCCCACAAGGTTGTCTGTCAATTTCTCCCCAGACAAATGAAGGTGAATAACCTTAAAATATACCTTATTCTACTTTCTTAGATTAGATAAGAAACTAACAGCCAACACACTGGCGATTTATTGTTCCACTATATAATTACTGATGTGGTGCCAGCTCACTTGCTTTAGAAACTTAATTTTGATAAATATTAAGTGAACAGGATTAGTAAGGTTGAAGAAACGTGTTTACCTGGAGAGAGGCCATAGGCGAGTTTGAAATGTTTGTCAGGAAAAGATTAGCAAAAACAGCCAAATGAGTGTGTATGTTGTGATAGCTAATAGAATAGTAGAATTATATGAAATTACAATACAATAATTATAAAACTTGAAGCACATACTGGTTTGGAACTTGAGGGGTGTGGAGGGCTCCTGGGGGGCCATCCAAGGCAATGGGTGGTTGAATGTAGCAGACTACTTTTTTTTTTGCCTGTGATGTAACAAATCATATTATTTGGACTTTAATAACAAGCTAACATTTTCCCCCCAACAATGCTAAAGGTGTTAGCTAGTGGGTTAAATTCCCCACCACCCTAAACCTTATGTCATCCTCCCCCATTTTGAGCTTACTCTACTTCTCCAAAATTGAGTTCTAGGAACATGTTTGAGCATGAGTGCTAGTTTTTAAGTGTGTGCTTGCTACCTCTTGGTACAATCAAGCTAACATGTATTATTTTTCCTTTTATTTTAAACACATGAGTTACTAGCTCTCAGGAGCTCCTTATGATGATAGACTTGAAACAAGTTGAAGCCTCTCTAATATTTTTGAAAATTAAGTCCTTAAGGTTGCATTCAAATAAATAATATTTAGCACCGCGTCTTACTACCCGTTCGGGTTATACGCTTTAAGTACTAATTACTCTAATGGATTAGGAAATTGGGAAGGTTTAATTAGAGGAAGTGAACCCGCATTTGCGTGGAGGGGGAGTGAAAAATCATTTAAGAAAAACCACCCCCAGTTCACCCGAGATTCAAATAAATACTTTATGGAAACTCTCAAAGAAGATAAACCATAACTTATATTCATATCATACATTTTAACATAGGCACTATGAGAAGGGTTGTTAAATAAAGTGCATTTACATATGTGTGGACGCTATGCTCCTCGACTGAAATTTTCAATAATCTGTGTGTTAGTTCATTCAGCACATAGCAAGTTTGGAATAGATGAGTCATAATTTTACTTTGATACTGGAGTGGTATGCTTCCTCTAGATTATTTCATAACTTTGTTAGTTTGAGGTGGGGATGTAGGAAACACAAGAAAAGGCCAGTGTTCGTGCAGTTTTAAAGCAAAACTTTTTTTGGCTAAAATAAATAAAATATTACATCAGTATAATCATAAAGTTTAATTTTCTCCCCATGGTGAATTCAACAGTTGTTAAATATCTGTCATGAACATAACAGCATTAGATGAAATACATTTTAAATGAAGATAAAAAGTTGTCAATAAAAGGACATCCTTTACAGATATTCAATTGATGTTGAGGTCACCATGTGAAGGAAATTAAAATCTATATTTGTACTGAAACAATATTTGATTTGATTTGGCCAAATATATTTTTTATATAAAAACTGTAAAAACACTGATGTTTTCTTGCGTCCTTTAATTCCGCTCTTTAATTAACTAACAACATGTGAAGATCAATCTTAAGGTTACTAGCAACTCCGCAAATAAAGTTTAAGTGTTCCCCTCCGAATATCGCCAGCAGAAATTTTCTTGTTTGGCAGTGATTTAAAAATCACTTACACACTGAAGTTGCTATTTATTAATAAATACAAAATTGGCAAGTAGTGAAATGTTTACAAAGGGCTATTATCATGTGAAAATGCAGTTTTCAAAATGCTTTTAATGGATTTGTTTTGTAAAACTAAAAAAAGTCAAAATAATACTAAAAGAACTTTTTTTTAAATAGTGTTGTGTATAAGTCTAAGACGTTAAGAAAATCAACACAACCATTTACTATGAAGACAAAATAATCAAGTTTAACCTCAAAATATATTTGTCTTTGTTTTTTTATCATTGGCCAAAAAAAATTGTAGTTGTAATTTCTTGTATCATTTCATAAAACTAAACAATGTCAAACAGTTTTTAGTTTTACTTGGCCGAGTAATTTTTATCAAATATGCTTTTAAAACTATGCTTTTCTGGGCTAACATGCCCTTGGATCAATAACAACATGCGGGTACACAAATTAAACATCCAAGACCATGCCCTTACCACAAGCCCAAATGAAACATCTAAGACCATGCCCTTAACACAAGCCCAAGGTATAAGCCATGTTGGCTTGTACTCACCTAGATGGAAAGACAGCTCTGTAAAGTGAAGAGAAGAGATAAAAAAAATTGTTAAAACTTTAAGATCAGTCCAGACATTCAATGCTATAAGGTGGAGAGTATAATTTTTTTTTGTATTAGTATGAATAACACTAGCGCTTTTAATAACTAAATTTAAGGAGTAAAGATGAGGAGAGTAATTTATAAAACCACTTACATTTCCATAAAAACCACTATACATATATCTAATACCACGGTTATTAACAGCTTAATATAAAGGATTATGGATGGGGAAGGTTGTTTTGGAAAGTACATCCCTATTAGGATAAATAAGAAATGGGAAAATCACAGTGATAAATCCTATGTGTAATGTCACCTTTGACAAAAAAAAAAAAAAAANTATTAGCACCGCGTCTTACTACCCGTTCGGGTTATACGCACTTACGCTAATGTGTAATGGTAGGGTGATTGTGAGATGAAATGGAGGACCTACAGTTTAACGTGGAATCTGAACCACGGTGGAGGCCTGGCATTCCCCACATTCACAAGATGTCTTGTCAGAGGTGAAGGAAGGGTTTGATTATCAGATAAATCTGTGCCGGGACCGAGGATTGAACCCCGGCCGTCAGCACAGAAGTCTGACACCTTACCCCTAGACCGCCAGGTCACCCGACACCTTTAATTGCACAATGGGAAGAGCGTATAACATTTATTAGTGTTAAGGGAAATACCCCAGGTTATAATCTTTTTATGGATGTATTTCAATTATATAGGCATTTAAAAAAAAATTGTTAGCCGCTTCATTGGCCGAATGGTCTAAATCAAGTATGTTAAACTTGTTTGACCATAAGAACCACAATGAGTAGTGAAAATAATGATGGGGCTGCATTTCAGAATCTTCAATATTGTCACCATCTTAGATGGAAAGTCTCTATTTTAAAATCCTTACCATAACAATAGTAAAATTAAGATTACATAAAATGTTAAGACTATTCCTGTGTTTTTTTATTAAAAAAATTGAAACTTTAGATTTGCATCAATTGTGTGAGTGGATTTAGATCTCTTGTTGAAGTTACGTTCAAAATAAGATGACAAATAGGTAAATGTGATCGTTAGTATGTTTGTTCCTTTCCAAGAGCAAAAACACACTTGTATGATGAAAATTGATGCACATATTTAGCCATTTTTGAGAATTTATCTTTAGTGAGTAATGAGTAAAATTTGGATCACCAACCTCACTTACTAGATTTCACCAAATTATGACCAATTCCCTAATGTCATAATCTCAAATATTGTATTCCTACATTTATAAAAAGACAAATTGGGCCACATTTTATGTTGGTTTATCAAAAGGCCTGCGGGCCACAAATAACCATGAATCGGGCCACAGGTTTTACATGCCTGATCTAAAGCATTACCCTTGTGTTAAACTAGATTGCTGATGACTAGGATTTCGAGGTTCGAATTCGTCGGCACTACTGAAATGGTTCCTAAATGAATTTCCTTTTTCCTTACATGCAAATGCAGGTAGATTGCCTCTAAAATAATTCCTTCCTCCTCCATACTTTTCTATAGTTAATTACTTACTATCATATATGTGTATAGCCTAACCGGGTAAATAGATGTGGTGATAAAAAAATTGTTAGGGCAATGTGATTTAAAAAATGTGATATACATTCCCATACACATTGAGATATTAAAGTGATATTAACACGCAACAAAACCATTTCATTAAGGCTGTAATAAAATTATTCATTTTTTTTTGTGATTTATGAAAAGTTTTGTCAATTTTTGTGATCAATAAACATTATGTGACAGTACAAATTACTATACAAATATTAAGGTTTTCAGTGTTGCCAGTTCTGGTAACCATAGATGAAATATTTTAGTCATATTTGAGAGTAATACGCACACAAATAGGTAACCAGGGGGTTTACCAAATAGCAATTATTCGAAAATCAATTAGGTGAAAATAAATTTTTCAAAAATCAACTAAGCGAAAATAAATATTTTGAAAACATCTTTTTCAAAAATCAATTAGGCGAAAATAAATTTTTCAAAATGCGGTTTTTTTGAAAACCAATTTTTCAATCTAGAAATTATTCGAACAAGAAGTTTTTTGAAAACTTCTTTTTCAAAATGAGTTAACCTCAAATCTATTTTTCAAGATAAATGTTTCAAAAAGGTTTTTTCAAATAATAAGTTTGAAGTATAATATAATTCTAACTTTCTATGTAAGGCTTAGTAATTTTAAATCATTTAAAAACTATGATAAGAAATAATTTACTAAGAGTGGTGCTTGATCTTAACGCAAGTTAAAGTGTGCTGCTCATTAAAACATTATTATTTTATATTCTGAAAATTGAAAAACGACACCTGGACACGGGAATCGAGCACAGGACCTTTGGCTTATTACGCCACTGAGATATTCAGAAATTGTTCCGTACCCAGGATCATTCTTCACTCATATTTTAAGGCAGAGTCTGTGATGGACGTGCAGAAATCGTCGGCTACAAATGTGTGATTTAAAAAAAAATTAAGATCACGAGCTATCAGATAATGCAGCCACCTTCGACTCGGTAGTTGGCTTAATGCTGCCACTTGTACAATTATTATGATTTTAATGGATTGTGTATTTAAGAATCAAATAGCCGAAGCCATTATTTATGCTTTTTAGTGAGGAGTTCTTCATCTAGCTATCATATTCGAACAATTGATTTTCAGTAAATTCCCTTCAGGAAATTGATTTTCGATTAATGTGGTTTTTACAAACATATCGTTCAGAAAATTGATGGTTCAAAAAATTGATTTTCAACAAAATTACTTTCAATGGTTTTGTATTTGGTGAATTAATTTCGATAAATTGATTTTCAAATAACTTGTTTTCAGAAAATTAACCTTAGGCCCGCACAAATATTACAAGTAGCTAGCACTAGATTTTAAAGTGTCAGATAATATTTTTTTAAACATGAAAAATATTTTATGGCTGGATTTCCATTGTAAAACTCCTAAGGGGAAAAAAAAAGTTAAATATGATAAGTTAGCTAGATTTATATTACAACTGACACACAAACACACACACACAAGTGCATGCACACACATAATTAAGTAGATTTTCAAGGTTTCAAATTGTGAAATAAGGGTCTTCCAATGCTGATTAAATTATAATTTGTATTTATTGAGGGTCAAAGTTGATCAATAAAATTTGCATTTTACAAGCCAAATTTTCACCAGGGTGGGTATTAAAATGGTTGTAAAATATACATTCCTGGATAGATAACACTACTAAACTGTAAAATGTTGTGTTAGGAAGCAGATATTTGTAAATTAATGTCATAATTAGTAGAATGCAAGGAAGGGCTTTCATTGCATATATTTTTTTTAGTTTGCATCTGTAAAGTACGTGTTTGACCTAGTCGTGTGCATTAGTTACAACTTTTCATTCATAGTTTTGGGTAAATTTTTGAAGCTTTGAGTCATTTTTTTAAAGCTATTAGTGTAATTTTATAGGTAATGTTTTTGACAATTTCTAAGTCATCAAAGTCCAGGCCCTTATCCTCCTCACATACTATTACTATATATATAATATATATCCCTCCTATTTATGTGCTGTTCCAAGTTATTTTCTCCTACCCTTGTGTTTTTTACTCAACCTAGTTTAACCTAGGCTACAGTCATGGTATACAACAGACCTACAACCTCCAGGTTAAAATGGCTGTGCTCATTAGCAGAAATTGGGTCCTTCA
This sequence comes from Timema californicum, assembly GCA_902141385.1. NCBI lineage: Eukaryota > Metazoa > Arthropoda > Insecta > Phasmatodea > Timematidae > Timema > Timema californicum. Next base: position 45,099 of record CABFOW010003308.1, read on the forward strand.
ACACAGGGATCGCTAGTGCAGCCCCAACTGACAACATCCCTATCAAGCTGGTCTTATAGAAAAAAGTTCATTTTAAAGATAGTTTTACTAGAGAACAGACACAAATTGCCTTCTAGTGGCAATAAACTGGCTTTCACAAAGCTAGGTTCATGTAGCGGTCCCACCCCTTCCCATAAAACAAGCCCCCTCCCCCCTTTCCCACGCAGGGTCCTGTTTCGCTCAAGCATGTTTGCAAATTGTCTAGTTGTAAACAATCTTCAAATACCTTTGACTAGTTACTTGTCTGGAAAGGTTTGTTCATTGAAGGGTGAACAGAGATTGTTGGTACCTCAACTAATGTGTTTGGACCACCACCCCTTTAGAAGAAATAATTTGAAGATGTTTCACTTGGAAGTGTTAATACCACTGAGGACTGCAACTAGTGCTCTCCAGTGTCCAAGGACTCAACCTGGCTAAAGGAGCACAGCAAAACACTAATTAGTCTGAGTGTCTAGTGTATACCTGGTCTGTGACATAGGCATAGCACTATTTAACGCCCCTCCCCTTTCCAAAAAAAAAGTTACAAAGCCCATAGATACATGGTATCTCAAAACAGCGAATTGTATATAGGGTGATAAAAACTCTTTTGAATGATCAGAGATCACCTTAGAAGATAATCTTTTAGGAGCATGAATGGGTTCTTCAAAACTTCAAATCCTTACATTATTGAAGGTGATTCAAAGTTCAACAATTTAAAACTGGAAATTCAAAACAATGTTTTAATTACTTAAATTTTTGATTGGAAATTTGTATAGGCATTATGCAGCTTATAAGTGGTCTCCCATAATAATAAAGACCAAACCTACGCTAGGACATTAATTTATTACTTTACTGAATATGCCTCCATGTAACAAAACAGTGTTAGCATGTGAAGTATACCTATACCAGTCCTTGTTTGAAATAATCCTTAAGATATTTAAAATAATAACTTTAGTGTATATTTCCTCTTACATCCATTACTGTTTCCCACCTGTGGCCTGTGTCAATTTCTTATTCAAGCCATATATTTTACTTTACAGGCTTGCCGGGCCGGTCGTAGTTTCATGTCTTATAATCTTAAGGACTAAGACAGATAAAACATCCAGTCCCCAGATGTTAATTCATCATTGTGAAAGGGTAAATCCACATTTCACCAATGATAAACTTTTCAGCCATGCCGGGAATCGAACCCGAGACCCTTATTTCAGTATACAGACATGATACTGACTGACTGAGCTAAGGTGTCGGTCGGATTATAACTTTAGGATATCTATAGAAACAAAATGTTACTAAGGATATATTTAGTTTCCAGTTTTACATACTTGATTGACTATCTGTCAACATAGGAGCAGTAGAAAGCCTCCCTTGGTTTGTACATAATTAAAAGTATATTTAATAATAGGGGACTGACCATTCAAATTTCTCCAATCTTTAAAAATAATCTAGAACTTGACAAAATTTCAAATTCAAGATTTAAAAAAAACTGATCAAATTTTGAGTTTGAATTATTTTTGAAGCTGTTATGATGTTTACTAGTTGTTTTTCCAAGTATAACTTTAGTAGAAAATCCAACAAATATACCTTAGACCAGAGGTTCCCAAACTTATTGACCTAATGAAAGTGCTAGGTGGGCTGAAAAAGGAACATATATTATTTTATTTGTATAAATATATACACAGCTTATAGCCATAATTAAACATGAGTAGATGTAAGCTGTGAAACTAATATAATTACTCCCTCCATCCACAAATAGAAAACGTTCCTCAGCCCTATGTTCAAAAGGACTTTATGAAAAGCGGCTATTGAGGGCTGAGGAAAAATAGACCACAGTATGGCTGTTTTAACTATGAGTTTCTAATACCTCTATTGGCTCAGATAATGGTTAACTTATGTACGTAGGTAGGTAATTTGTGTACTGCATAAAGGAGCATCATCATTTCAGTAGTAGTCATTGTGTTGTTTTTTTAATTGCCAAAGCATCTGAGGGCTGGATAAACCCATTCTGCGGCCATAGTTTGGCCGTAGTTGTCAAAGATTCACATTTGGATTCAAGATCCATAGAAAAATGATTCGAATTGGAGAAAAAATTAAAGTGAGCCATCTCTATTAATAATCTTTTAAATTGTCAAAAAAGGTGGCTTGGTCATTACAATAAAACATTCTTGACCATCGCTGAGGCCTTGTAAGAGGAACTGTCCCAACATTTACTTGAGAAGGTAAATGGAAAAATAACTGCCAATAATAACAAGCAAGGAATGAACTTTGGTCCCTTGCTGTTGGATCATAACTCCCGAGATGAAGTTGTGCAAACTATAGTTACCCCCACCAGTGGTCAAGTTGTGTAGGTTAAGATCTCAAAAGATGGGATGGATTACTACAGATGGGGAGGTCAAGGTTTGAATCTCAGCCTGGTACAATGGGGTGATTTTCAACTATGTGTTTTAGGGACTTTTAGCCCTTTGGTTTTCCCAACCTCTCTCCAGGCTAGTGTGGATGTACTTCCACTGAACCACCTTACTCATCTTTATACTTCATATTATACCATTAATAACCATGTAGTTAAGCATATAAGGAAAACATAGAAGAATCTTACTGAGTGTTCAAAGAGCTAATAAATCCACATACTTTAATGTGTTTCCAAAGTCATGTGTTCCTATAACAGACGATGTCAACTTTGACAGTTGTAAGGATAAAAGAAAGTGACTTATCAACTCTAAGTTATTCCACACATGTTGCACGAGGTTTTTCTCATGGTGGTCTAACTATAACCTCCAGGTGAAGAGCGGCAGGCATGTTTTCACACAAGCCGCACTACAGGAAGTTGCTATTGTTCCACTACAGTTATAAAAATGGTGAAGAGACAAGTGAGCTTCAGGACACAAGATCTTCCTGTCTGTTGATATGGAGGGGGAGGGGGGGATATGAGGGGCAGCGGCCTTTCTTTCTGTTCACACCACAGGGGTGGACAACCTACATGCCTGGTGAGGCAAGGTTGGTTCCAAAATTATATTTAATTGATAAGCTTGCGTTCAGGCTATTAGTGACAAATTATCTAAATCAAGGGAACATGAGGAAGAAAGAAAAACCTCAGAATTCACCTGGAAAGAAGACGATAAAAAACATTGTTGGAAAGAAATCCCACATTTTATATGTCAATTGCTTGGTTAGCAATTAAACCTAGTCCCTTCAGATCAATTCAGGAATGTGCTAGTGCAGACCCAGTTCTGCCTGTGGTACCAAGGCTAGTGCCCAGCCGGCACAAACCAGCCTGACTAGCAATACTTAAGGGTCTTTTATCTTAGAGATTGATTTTCCAACCCTCCTCCAAACCAAAGCTAGTGCAGCAGTCCTTTTATTGGATGTGGAGCTATTCAAAAGGTCAGGTCAAGGTCATTTTAAGGGAATATTAGGTTAACATTTATGACACTCTGGTGATCTTCAGTAGATCCCTGTATTTACAAACTAAACTTTTAAGTTGCCAAATTAAAATAAAAAAATAAAGAGAAATCATGAGAGAAAAAAAGTGTAAAATCAATTTTTTTAACTGAATTTTAAAAGAAACGAAAGAAAGGATAGAAGGAGGGGGGAAAAGGAAGAGCTAGAGTGAGAAGGATAAAGTAAAGAAGGTAAGGATAAGAGGAAGCAAAGACAATTAAGGAAAAAGAGAAGGAAAACAAAATATAAATTAGAAAAAAGAAATTGAAGATAAAGAGAGAAAAAGATAAAGAAATAAAAGTTAAGAAAACTATTAACTAAATAAAGGAAGAGAAGAGTATAAAGGAAAGGGGGGGGGAGGTTCAAGGACTATATATAGGTTCAAGCCACAAAATACACACACTTTTTTGATCCATTTAACGATGATGACTGCTCGGTGAATTATTTGAAATTAATTACAGAAGAGGCCCAACAACTAGTCCTGGAGCAGAAATGTGTCAATTTGTAATAACAAACCAAACCCAATTTCAAAACAATTTTTGCGGAATCAAACCCAACACACATTGATTAATAGATAATGGCTCTACCAACTGAGTTAAATCGTCATAGGTGGGATAATCTGAAAAATAAATTAATGAAAATTTAGGTAACAAAATAAAATGGATATTAATTTCAAATAAAATTTATTTTTCCTTTTGAAAAACAGTTTTTGAGCCTAAAGAAGATACAGAAAAATCTTCATAGCAATTTAATATAACAGAAAAGATGTATTTTTTTAAATCTATTTGTTACTAAGATTTTTGCCTGAGTATAGTTAGATATTGTGACTCTTTCACACAAACAAAAAAACAACACAAGTTCTACATGTGGATGCACACACACACACACAAACAAACAAACAAGGCTTGTCAAGGTTACCAGGCAGGCCTACATACAAATATGGACCCCACACACTCATCCTACATCATCCTACATCAACATCAACATGATCAATATAATTATTATTAGTTTTATTATTATTATTATCAGGACATCATGAGCAAAATTGCCTTGTGAATGTTCCTTTCTTATATATATATATATATATATATATATTATTTCTTGCTGAGCTGTCATCACAAAAAAGTGGAACTAGAGGCACAACTTATAAACTAAATTTATCTAGGATAATATGTCCGATTCACATTGTCCTAACTTATAGATATTTACTAATCGGATAAAAACAAGATGTACAAAATAGCTTAACCCAGTACATCACATCTAATACTAGAGAGACAGCCTTAGCATTTAGATATTTACTAATTGGATAACAGGCTAAGCTCATGTAAAAATAGTAAATATTATCAGTAGCAACGTCAGGAGTTAAACCGTGGTTCCTTAGGCTTAGGGTTGACCACTCTAACCACAAGGTGATAAAATAGTATATGATTTGTAGCTATTTGTATAAGCTACCATACCACAAATATAATATATATGAGACAGTTTTGTTTTGATGAGAGAGAAATCTTGCACATGAATTTTTGAATAGTCAGCTAATTTTAAAAGGAAATATGTAAATACAGTTTTACAAACTTGCCCTCTCGTTAAATAATGTGGGCACAGACAAAGATTTAAAAATAATCAAAAAACTAGGGATATAAGTGCTGTGGCAAATAATTAATTATGGTCATTAAAGAGTTGCCGAGAGTGAGTTATATTGATAATGTTTTCCTTCAGTACGCAAGTGACTTCACAGAAACAGCATGTGTAAATGCTTTTTCCCCCAAGGATAAGGAAAGCACCAACAAGTAAAGAGCAGTATTGGCTGCATTTAAAACTTTTTAATTGTCAGTTTCACATTTTATTTAAGGATTTAAGAATAAATAAAGCTAAGCTTTTTGATTATTTTCTAGAAATAAGTTGAGACATTTTGGTCAAATTATAAAATATTTCAGTCATTTTCTAGAAGCATCCAAACAAATAAGTTTATATAAAGATTTAAAAGATAAAATTTACTTAATTTTCCAATTTTTTAAAATTTGAAAGTGCAAGTTTCTATGATCAAATTTGGTTAATAATTTAAAATCTAAGTATTTTGAAAAGTTAATATTTTCAATTTCCAGATTTTTTCATAGGCTGTCTCTAATTTCAGCCCTTTATTTTTTCCGAAAATATAGTAGAACCTCATTAATCCCAGACAGCCCTTTTCCCAAAATGGTACATTAATAAATGCAGATGAAAAAGCTGAGTTGAGGGAGCGTGACTGCAAACTATTGTGCGCATTTACTGCAGGTACTGTGGGCCGGATTAGTTTTCATTTGTATTACTTTAAATGTGAAATAGATTTAGTTTGTTTTTAACTAAGTTGTTTTAATCATACCTTGCCTTAATTTATACATTTTTTTGAAATCCAAGCTCTGATTAATCTGGAAAACTTCAAGCTCCAAATGGTCCGGATTATTGAAGTTCTATCCCTTATGGACAGAGTCGGTAATAAATGGATGTTAAAGAAGTGAGGTTTGAAAGAGAATTCAACAGTTCAATGTGAAAGAAGCGACTTACTTTAGTTTGGCCATGTTGAGAGGATGAGTGTGGATCGAGTGAATAAGCAAATATATGAAGGTAGAGTGTGTGGATCAAAAGGAAGGGGTAGGCCATGTAAGATGTGGCTAAATGTGGTAGATGAATGTGTGAAAAAAAGAAACATTAAGAGTCTTAAGAATAAAAGAGCATGTATGACTTGGTGTATGGAAGTTGTTAAAGCAAAGGGAGTAAGTAAGGTTAGGGAAGTGTGGAGAAAGTTAGTGAGGATGGATTAAAAAAGGAGCTGTCAATTTTTGAGCTACATATATATAGTTTCTTGCTTACCCGTAAAGAAACAGGATGATTAGGTATGTGTATGTATTGAAGTTATACTTTAGTTTAAATTTGCAAAGCATCATTCAGAGATAAGTTGCTATATCTTATGTAAATGTAATTATAATAAGATGTACATCACAAAAACACTAATTGAACCATAGTTTTAATTACATAAAATATGTATATAACATGGATAATAGTTTCTTGTGAAAATATTAATCAAATTTACATATTTTTGTCTGTTTCATTTTAGTGCAGGCAGTTCATTCAAGTTTGATCAAATTAATTCAGAGATTTCACTCCATATTTTTCCTTAGTATCTGTATGTTATTTAAGACTTTTTAAAACAATGCATGTCTTTTTTTAACTATTTCGCATATTAACATCTTTGTGTTATCAGTATTCGGGGTGGTGCTATCAACAAACTATTTATGAGACATGCACAGTAGTATGAAACGTAAGTACAGTATCCCCATGGCTTCTTTGGCGCTGACTCACAGCTTTAAAAAGTTACCAGACCAAATTACGTATCCCTACTGTGAACCAAATAATCTGCTAAAACATGTGTTTAGCAGCTGTCCCTTCTGACAGTCAAAATATAGGTATATACCAAAATTTTGATTGTCAGAAGTCAACTGTGAGCTGTCAGTCAGCACCAAAGAAGCCATGGGGCTACTGTACTATATAAACAACAGTTGCATGGACAAACTAAGATATGTGCATTCTACTGGCAATAGTTTAAGACTGGGGCATGTTGTAATTTATAAGTTCATGCAACAAAAAGTTGCAAGTCATAGCCTAGATTAAGTAGCATATGGTCAGTATGGGTTCATAGTGTGGTTGTTTTGAAATTTACATCATCAATTTGGTCTTGAGCACACACAGATACTGTATATAATTTATATCCTATATTTACATTTGAATACAAATATTTTGAATTGTATTTGCTCAATGATACATTGACATTACTGTACCAGACTATTCATATATGAAGGCTTATTTTAAACTTTCCGACCATTTCAGTGCCAACATGCCATTTTAAATATTGACTATGCAAAAGTGTTTAGGATAGTGTTACCTAGAAGTAAAATATAAACTATAAAATATCATATTCTGAAAATTGAAAATGACACCTGGACACGGGAATCGAATCAGGGACCTTCGACTTAGTACGCCAATGCTCTTCCCACTGAGCTATCCAGGATTCGTCCCGTGCCCATGGTCATTCTTCACTCATAGTCTATGATGGACGTGCGGAAGTCATCAGCTTATAAATATGTGATTATATAAGATCACAGCCATCAGACAACGCAGCCACCCCCAACTCGGTGATTGGCATAGATTATTGCAGCCATTTGACATCTGACTCTGCCTTAAACTATTAGTGAAGAGTGAAGAATGACCATGGGCACGGGACGAATCCTGGATAGCTCAGTGGTAAGAGCAGTGGCGTACTAAGCCGAAGGTCCCGGGTTCGATTTCCGTGTCCAGGTGTCATTTTTCAATTTTCAGAATATGATATCTAAATGGTGTTATCCTCACTAGAATGCATAAATGATAGCTTCGGCTATTTGCTTCATTAATATATGCAATCCCATACAATTATAATATAATTGTCAAATGGCTGCAATAATATATGCCAATCACCAAGTTGTGGGTGGCTGCATTGTCTGATGGCTGTGATCTTATATAATCACATATTTATAAACTGATGACTTCTGCACGTCCATCATAGAGACTACCTTAAACTATGAGTGAAGAGTGGAGAATGACCATGGGCACGGGACGAATCCTGGATAGCTCAGTGGTAAGAGCATTGGTGTACTAAGCCAAAGGTCCCGGGTTCAATTCCCGTGTCCGGGTGTCATTTTTCAATTTTCAGAATATGATATCTAAATGGTTTTATCCTCACTAGAATGCATAAATAATAGCTTCAGCTATTTGCTTCATTAATATACTATAAAAGCCAATAAATCAGTTCAATTTAAAGTGTTCATAATAAAATATTTAATATTAGTAATATTTTATTAGTTTTAATAGTGGGATAGTTTATTTCAACATTATGTTAGAAACATAGTTACATAGTACTGATCTGTGTTATCATTTTTTTTTAAATATGTCTAAATTTAAATAATAAAATGAAGTTCAACATTTTAAATGCGGTGTTGGTGTGGATTTACACTATGGAAAAAAGTTTATATCAAGGTAAACTATTATTCTACAACATAAAAAGTGAATAAATGAATGTTATTGAAATCACAGAAATAATCCTAAAGAAATTGAAAGCTATTTTACACTTAGGAGCCCATTTCACACCACAGATATGTAAATAAACTTAGGTTATATCGTTTGAACCAGGCATCCCAACGTAATGAAATGTTTTTGTATATATTTAAGAAAACAGTATAATTGAGAGCAGTGAAACTATTTTACAATATTTATAAAATTAAAAACAAAATTAAAAAGAAATATTTTCAAATTAAACAAAAACTATTTCACTGATCCCTACTTAGTTTTTTTCCAAGTAAAGAATGTGGAAAACCATAATTCCCTGTTATATTTCTTAAGCAAATGGCAGCCCCGCCATCTTAAAACCACAAAAGAATCTTCATTTGACTTGATTTATTTTGTTTAGATCATAGCAACAAATAGTAATTGAATACACAACTAGTTAGAAATAACAAACAATCGTTTAAATATTGTGAGACAGCAGAACATCTGCAATGCATTTAAACCACCCAGAAGGCAAATGTATTCATATTTCTCTAAATGAGAGAATAATAGAAAACATTTAAATGTATTAACAGTGAGATAAGTTAAGGCCATAACAAATAAATACCTCTTTGCCGTAGATTGGCCTCCGCTGTCATGAAGCTGTCATATAGGATGTAGTAGACATAGCTATAGTTTGACTCAAAGAACGTCCTTGCTTCCTCCATGTCCACATTTTCTGGTAACAGAATAACTCATATATCACAACTCAAAAGTGACAAGGAAAGTTTGTATTTTGTTCAGAAATTATCAGACACATAAAAGAAGCATTATTGATTTAGAATTTTTAATTCAGAAATTTAACAAGAGTTTGCTAAACATCTAGATATAAAACAACCCAAAAGAACAGACCACACACCTAGTTTCCCTGGCTAGTAATTCATCAATATTAGATTTACAGCCATAACTGAGAATGTAACCCATTATCCATAACACAGTAGATAAACTCTTTACAGAGTGAGCTGAAATTTGGGATGAATATTCGTTTTATTAAATTTTAATACACCTAATTCAAAAGCGCAGGGATGAGGTGGGTAGATTTGAGAAAATAGCAAGTGCCATTATTCCCTGTGTTTTCCAGGTAATCAAGAAGGAATTTAACAAGACGTGTATTAATCATAGCTTGTGAATGTGTAGAATGCCAGGCCTCCACTGTGGTTCAGATCTTACGTTAAACTGTAGGTCCTCCATTTCATGTCACAATCACCCTACTCATTACACATAACGTAAGTGTGTATAACCCGAACAGGTAGTCAGATGCGGTGCTAATCATAATAAGAAGGAATTCCTATTATTTCATCAGACATTTTAGAAAGTAGTGTAAGAAATTAAATTCTGGTTTTTCACAAAAATGCCATTGGTGCTGTTTGTAACAAAATAGTTTGACTTTGATGGGGAAATGTAAGTAGTTGTTAACCAAAGCTCTTGTTTCAAGGAGAAAATAAGAGGGGCGGGGGAAGATAATAAGTAATTGGTTATTTCTTACATTCACTTTTTTTTCTATGCAAGAAACCTCTATTTAAGGCTTGCAGCTCAATGTCCAGGTTTTTTTTAGCCTTTTGTAAATTCTCTGTTTTTTCCCGTGTTTTCATAGACACAAAACCTTTCCTGTGTTTTCCCGACCCTCCCAATTTTCAGCTGACTGACAACACAACCCTGTAAAAGATCCCCCCATTAAAATAGAAAGAAGCTGGAGGAATGGGGGTATTACAATAATATGTGGCAAAGAATACCACCTGTACTCTCAGTTGAATTTGAACCATGACCTCACCATGGGTGAGAGTCGAGAACCATGCAAGTCTAAGCCTTGAACTGCTCGGACACTATATTATCAGTGTTTCTAAACTTTTTTCAATGCTGGACTAATTTAAAAGCATTTGATGCATATGCAGGCCACTCATGTTAATACTCTACCTACCTGTCCTCTTGCCAAAGCCGAAGAGTCTATTAATCTAATTCTTTTACCAAGCAATAAGATACAACATTTTTACTAAATTTAAGTTAGAGTATTATGTAAACACCTATGTAGGCACCCGGACCTCACCCCTGCCTTGCTTATGTTATATTTGTCAACTTTTTTTGTAATTTAAATGTCACAGAAATAGCTTCTTTTTTTTCAATTCATAGATTTCTGGTTTTTACTAATATAAAGGTGTAAATTAATTTTACAAAATATTCACAATAAGCATTGTTGTAGAGAAATTAAAACTTTTGTAATAAACAGGTAAAATTTAAAAAAGCTATAAAATTAGTATATGAAAAAATATTTGAATTTACATTTAATTTAGATTATAAAAAAAAGTATTACTAGTGTATACATTATTATAGTTATCAAAAAACTCTAAAATATTTTTAATATGATGATCAAGGCCTCGAATTCCCCCCGTCTCGACACTTTACATGTCCATTTAGGGTGGCTGGGTTACTGCACCAATCTTGCCCATCTCTCTCTGTCTTGCGTAAACATCGTTTTGAACCCTCCTTCCCCCTTTCAGCAAAAATAAGCAAAACTTGAACAGCCCTCCTCCTCCCTAGGCACTTATGTAATACTTGAATGTCTCTTATTCACATTCCACAATAAAACTACTTAGGACTTTGCTTGTCAATCTTGTATTCTTAAGCTCTTTCACATCTTTATATTTTCCCTATAGTTCCTTCTGTGGACCACCGGGGATACTAAAATGGACCAGTTGTGGTCTGAGAGCCACTCTTATTGAGGGGTGACAACCCTTAGTTTTTCTAGGCTCTATGGGTGGTATTTAGTTTCCCGTTTTTATGTATAAGTTATTTGATAAAAACAAATATGATATAACTTCAATGATCCATGAAAGATATTTTATAGAATAATATAATATTTTTAAATATTTTATAAAACATTTCCTTATAGAACAAAATGTAGGGTTTATCAAAGAAAATGGTGAACGCTTGAAATTTAACCTATACATAAGTAGTTAAAAATATAACTATAATATGAAGAGACAAACTCTACACTTTGGTTTTTAATTAATAGAGCAGCTTTGGTGATCAAGCTTTTAAAGTTTCATACACTATTTGTAAATATTTTTGGCATTACCTGTGTCCATTTTTGTAGGTACTCATTGTATTGTACAAACTTTGGAGGAAATATGATTAACCAAATTTATCAAAGGTGGGAGACAACTCTTAATACCATGTATTTTATAGAATAAATATTTGTCTTTATAAAAGAAATATGGTAGTGTAATACCATCCTAAGACACAGAAACCAAAATTAAAACATGTTGGATAAAAATTATAAGAAGAGTAAAATGATTATTTTTCATGCATCCAATTTGTATATTTTTTTTATTTTGTTTTTTTTTTGCTATTTTTACTATTCTTTCGGGTTATACACCTATGTACTAAATGAGGTGGTCAGGGCAAAAACAGTATAACCCTAATTGATTTAGATGGGATATTTTCAATATTTAGACGTCTATAAAATCCATAAATCCAGCTATAAAAAATAAGTAAAATATTCATGAATATTAGTTATTCTCAAGGTATTGAATGACTTTAAAAATGTGCGTATAACCCGAACGGGTAGTAAGACGCGGTGCTGCTAATAATAATAATAATAATAATAATAATAATAATAATAATAATAATAATAATAATAATAAACTATAAAAATAACTTTTAGTTCAAGTGGTATGCTAGCATAATTTTGTCGTCAAATGAGGGTTATCATGTTTTTGCCCTGACCCCTTCAATTATGCTAACTTAATGTGTTGAAATTTAAGAAAGTATACCTGCATTTGCGTGTGGGGCACTTGGAAAACCATTTAGAAAAAAACCTCAGTACACCTGACTGGGATTCTAACCCTAATCCCACCATCATCAGCGGGCCAATCTATTGTGAGAGGGACGCCTTAAGCCACATTTCCACCAAAGCAAGTCACCACATCTTACTAGGCCTACTCGTTAAATCTATACACATTTCACCACACTAATAAAGTAGATATGAAACCATGAAGAAGGTAGAATTTAAAGATGTGTATCCACATTTGGAAGCCATTTTGGAACAATAACCCTTAAATACAGCCAGTTAGAATTCAAACACAGACTCCCAGTCACCAACAAATAAGACCAGATGAGACTGACATTTAGTCCCTATGCCTGCCGATGGGAGAATGTGAAATGATTTAGGTTGTTGAATTAAAACCAGTAGAATGGATTGATAATCTAAAGATGTGTTAATTCAGATTGAATAAATTGTATAGAGTCAAGGAGGGCAGTAAATCAGTGTGCATATGAAAAATGCCAGTTATCACTTAACCCCAAGCAGGTCTGTGCAGTGTAATATTAAATGACTGTCAAACTCAGCCTGAGGTTTTCAATCTGCATACAACACACTTTGCCAGATAAGATAAGGCTGCTATGCTGGGAGGCGGATATCAGTGAGCCAGCCACCTTGTCACAGGAAAGGGATAGCTAGACAAAATGTTAATAAAGTATAAATTGAGCTGAATACTTAATACAAATACAGGTGGTCACACAATCTAATGAACCAGTTTCATAATATGCAGAATTACAAGTGACAGGGAAATTAAAGTTTGACTCTTAGCCGATTACACTAGAGGTTGTTTTCCATATATGATTTATCAGTTTGTGGTTTCCTTATCCCCCTTTACCCACAAATTTGGGCGCATTTCCTCTAAATCTCTTCCACCACTCTTTACACCCCCGCAGAGAACTTATAAGCATGTTAAAACATTAAAATATACTTCATCAGCTAATATTAATTATTTTTAGAACTAATATTCCAAAAACAAATATGCATAGTCAGGTACAACTTAGAATAATGTTTGATTAAGGAATGAAAATATCTCTCTTGGCAACCATCATACCATATATACCATTTTCCCTGACAAAAGTTTCAGGTTTCTCCCCGACTGTGGTCTCCATGTGCTTACTCAAAATCTAAGGCCTCAAATCCTTCCTCTACAAGCAAGCTGTTAGTTAATTGGTTTACAAATAAAAAAAGGTTGTGTTCTTTCATGTACAAAAAAAATCGTTGATTACACATTAACTTTCTCCTCGGGTGTCCATTTACAACAGCATTATCTTATCTGTGGTAATAGTAAAGCAGTACTCAGGGCCTCTAATTTTGAAACATGTGAGTAGCGATTGATTCGCTAGCGTATTTCTCTCATCTATCACACAATCTCGCAAACCCTTTTTGAAACTTCTGCGCTGTGAAACTGACGTAACACGATCGAATAGCGAGCGGATTCTACTCACCAGCCTCACACTGTGCAAGAAAGGCCTTGTTTGTCGAATAGGCAATAAAATAACAAAATATATGCCATCCCAGTCTTCGGTTGCAGCATTCTGAGAGTGATTTTGTTGAACCAAACCTACCACTGTACAAAATATATTTATGGAAGAAAATAATATGATTGCTTTGTACATTTCTTGCAATACTTCAATAAAAATATTTGTTTGGGTGAAAACATAATTATATATTCTAATTTTTTCAAATTTCCTTAACGTCACTTTGGTTGTGTCCGTAACATGATCTAAAGTTTGCGTGTTCAAATCCTGGCATCTCCAATATTTATTTTTTTAATTTATCAGACTTTAAACTTTAGTTTTAAATGATCATATTAGTGAGCATATAATATGTTTTAAATATATTTTATAGAAGTATACAAGGTATTTGAACCTACATAAACTAACATAATAGTACTTAAAGATAATTTAAAAAGGTAATAAATTAAAAACGCTAGGCCTACATTAATTTTGAAATTTTGTATGTAGGTGATTATTTAAAAATTAAACTAATGGGTTTAATGACATAAAATTGTACACATTTTAAAATAAGGCTAGACAAGCTAATTATTAATCCCATAGTAAAAATTTTTAGGGCATATTTATGTTTTAAAAATAGTGGCGAAAATAAAATAATATATTACTGAATTCTAATTATTAAAGCGTGATTTAAATTCAGACAAAAAAATTAAAATGTTGTAAGCATGGTGGGATTGAACTCATGAAACCTGAGTTTGGGTCAAGCACGCTACCAAGTGTGCTAAAGTGAATAATGCTTTAGACAACGGTTTTACTTCTAGTGATATAACTTTAAGAAAATTTTGAGACAACAAGCTTGGATGTATACAACTGGAAGATGGTTTCCTAATAGAATTAAACAAATTGTTGTATATGATGCACTCAATACAATAATAGTGTTTACTTTCAGTTACATATCTTGTATAATGGCGTGTCTGATCGCCTCAATACTTTAGCATGTCATGGCTTTACAGTGTTGTCGGATTGAAAACTCAGTCGCAAGCGAAACAACACTACACCGACTCGCACGACAGTAGAAACCTTTCAAAATTAGCTTTGTTTCAGTACAGCCTGCGATTTGTGAGTTCATAAGTTGCGAGTTTGCTCGCTAGCGAGTATTTTCCCAAGTTTCACAATTAGGGGTCCAGGTAACTATCTAGCTTACACACAGCTCCAGTGTTTGGTTTGGGGCAGTGGCAGCCGAATTGGGGAAGAGGTGGGATGGGTACATTGCCCCCTCTTCCCCAATCTCTTTTGTGTGGGAGGGACAAGTTTTAAGGGAAAATCTGAAACAATTTAATCATGATTCTCGCAACCACCAGTAACATTACACATACACACACACACACACATATATGAGTCCAACGATTCACTAATATAAGGATCAGGCTAAAATAGTTATGACTGTACAATTCATATGTTTATGAAATTTAAATCTTATTGGTTACTAAATATTACTTAATGCTGTACTTTTCTTCAGCCTTTTTTCAACTTTCTTATCTACAAAGATATATACACACATATACACCACAAATACATAAAACATATCAAATAATGTCTAAGTGGTAGTGGTGCAAAGTTATGTTCACATAGGTTTTTTTAAATCCAACTAACTTAGCAAGGTCATAAAATGGATATTTCATAATTTTGCCCTTATTCCCCCTCTACTCCAAAAACTTCGTGCACTCCTGGTTTGAAGGTTATAATATCAAATCGACATATGAGGAACGTTTTTTAATAAATAGTATCCAAAATTGAAAAAAGGTCTGGTCAGAAGGCAAGTTAAAAATAAAAACACATTAGTTTGTGCTAAGCAGTGATAGCACTGGTATTTTTTAGGTGTTGATAGTATAAAAAAAAAAGTCACAGCTACAGATCACATTACTTGACATATGAAAGTACTCAATTAGTAACAGTCAGATGTTGTCCTTCTAACCAGAATCCTACTTTGTTTTTAGTGCACCATGTCTTACTTACTATGCATTCAGGTTACCTGCATTCAGAGCTTAAAAAAATTAGATTAATGATTTGAAAATGAGTAAATGTCACTGCCCTATCCCTTCTATCATTGTTGTTGGTCAGGATTGCTCTTAGGAAGGGATGTGCAGATTAAGACATAATGAAGTTTGTTTTTATGTTTTTTATTCGTCTTCAAGATCATGATCATCCACTGTTTCCAGCCTGCGGCCAATTCAGTTTAATAAAAATGCCTCCATCTTTCTCTATTCTTCCTCATTCAATCGTTTCCATTAATCTCCTCTAACTTGAAAACTTTGTTATCCACTCCTTTCATCTCTTTCTTGGCCTCCTTTGCGGTCTTTTTCCTACATACTACATTTATATCACTTTCTTTGACATCCTCACCTTCTCCATCCTTATTACATGTCCATACCATCTCAGTCTTGCTTCCTTTACTATCTCAAGTACTCCTTCTCCTCTTACTCTTTCCCAGATAACTTCATTCCTTATCCTGTTTCTCTTCATTACAACTAACATGCTCTTCACAAACTTCATTCACATAGTCTCCACTTTCCTAATCCCTCTTACATAATGTCCATGTTTCTGCTGCATTTGTGTCAATGGGTACAAAGTACACTTCCTTACACTTCAGGTGGACTCTGCCAAAACAGGTCTCTTAACACACCTATAGAACAACTCTCCTTGCTGTTCTCTTAGCATCAGGGATAACACCTTAACCCCACTATGAGACCTGATGATGGCTGTTAATGGCTGTTAAGCCGAAACGTCAATCCAGCCAAAGGCGGAGTAATGTTAAGGAGAGGAACCAAAAACACTCCAGGTAAGGAAAGTCCTTTAGTTATTCTTCCCAGAACAGTATATTATCATTTTCAATTATGTATTTGCTTACACATTTTTTTATAACTTCTCAGACTTTATATTCAAATAACTTATATTCTAATGCTTTAAGACTACAAAATCTGTTTGACATTGTATCTGTGTTACATAAGTTTGCGGTTGTTTGCACCTACATTGTACCATTCTAGCACAGATAATTTACTCCTATTTCTATTACTATTTACCCTTCAACCTATAAACCATGTTATGTCCCATTTTTAATTCATATTTTAATAATTTAATATGCAATTAATTCTAATATTTTTTGCATGAAATTTCTATTCCTCTATTTTATATATGCGCTTCACAATTTCTTTTGATGCCATAATATTTAACTGTTAATTAATCATCTAATCACCTTGTTATTATTTTCTAGTTCCTGTCAAATTTTATATTAGGTTTTAGTGGAGTTGTCTTTCATAAGATTACTGTGTTTATTCTTTATCATAATTGACAGGTCCTCGACCAATCAATATATTAATTTAATTCTTTAATTGTCTTACCTGAATCTTGAACTATTCTAACCCTCCCAATTATAACTATTTTGCTCTGTAACATTTATTTAATAATTTGCATTCTTAGGGAGTGGTTGCATATATAATTTATTATTTATTAGATAGGATATTTATCCTTAATATCTACTAGTAATCTTTGTAATCATATTTTATCTAATATTTTTTCTTTTCAATATTCTATAAAAAACTGTTTTTTAACTAACTTCCAAAGTTTTCAATTTACATTTCTCCTTACTCAAGTTAAAATTAATATAACTACAACTATACTATGGTAGGCCTGATTAAATTAACTTGACAGATATTGAATATATTTATTTTATTTACCAGTACTTAAAATATACCTACTAAATAATCTTAACAAATAGTAAATGTGATTTGAAATATTTTTTCAATAATTGGCACAATACTTAGCTTGCTTTATGTGAATAGCAGAACTTGGAATGTAAAAACCTAGGTTCATTGGCTACTGTTTGGTGGGGAGGGATAGGCGAGTTTTGTAACCCTATAGGTCAAGGTCATTAGGACGTCTCCAAATAAGCCTGTTGTTTTTGAACAGCCGGTCCTGTGGTCTGAAATCTGGTGGGTAGACGCTTTGAAAGAACTACTTAAAACAAGATATCATTGGAAAATAAAAATATACTAATTTTCAAAATTGTCCATATTAGTCCATATTATCTGCAGCACAGAACTAACACATCCTAGAGTGCAGTGTTTCCCAGAAGGTGTTTCGCGGAACCCTGGGGTTCCATGGAAGGGTCAAAGGGGTTCCGAGATCTGTCCGAGAATTAACTAAAACATCCGTAGAAAACAGTCATAACATAACCGCGCCGCTGAAGGTATATATAGTATCAAACCGTGCGTGCGGAGCGGGGTAGCGGGGGTACCGCGCCTGTCGAGACAGCGCATGCGCAGACGTTACGTGCCCGCACCAGTCGAGTCAGTTACCAGTTACCACGACAAGATTGCAAGTCTTTACAAAGTAAACTTTACTTACATATTTGGTGTAAAGAGAAAAGATTGCAGTGATAGTTATTCCTATTGTTTTAATCTGGAATTTTCGATGTCCGCAGGTAGATTTTTGATTATTCGTAGTAGAGCTGTAACGAACCAACCTCTTTACTTCTGTGAAATGAATGGTAGGGTTTAAAAATTATAGGCTGCTATAATAATGTCCCTTTTTTAGAGTTTTATTTTTTGTTCTAACTAATTATTAATTTAATCAAAGTTATTTTTATTTCTACCTATATATGTAAAATGCAATTATACTAAAATTTTGACCCACTTGTGAGTATTTTTTTTATTTGTTATTTCAGTTTATGATAATGGACAATTGGCTCAAAACGGGGCGCCTCGCAAGTGGTAAAAGTGTTGTATCATTTTCACCAGCAGAGTCTACTGAAAATATTTCAGAAGAAGCTGTTGCTGGTTTTTCTGTAAGAAAGTTATATTTATTATTATCAAAGTAAATCTGTTAATACAGTCTGGCCAATAACTGGTTGGCTTTCTCACCTTACACGCATTAATTTCTTAAGTTTTGTTTATTAATGTTAATTTAATGGTTTGGTTGTTTATTATTAATGGGTATTAAGGTTTTTGTTGGTTATTATTAATGTTTGTTAATTTATACCAAGGTACAGTAAATACGGAAGACTCTTGTCCTGGGCAAGACCGACAAAGTACACCAACCAACAAAATGGCTGAACCTCAGGAGAGAACTACTTCAAAAATGAGGAAATATGACGAATCCTACTTGTCCTTTGGATGTATTCCTGTAGGAATTGCTGAAAATCCGGATGGACAATGTGTTATTTGCAACAAAATTCTGTTTAATAGCTCTTTGGCACCTAGCAAAGCTTAAACGACACCTTGAAACCACCCGCAACTGAAGGATAAAAGCTTAAGTTTTTTTGAAAGACACAAAGGAGTAAATAAAACTGGTGTGGCTGCTTTACACTGATATGTAAAAATAGATAATGAAAACGCAACAGAAGCATCATTCCTGCTAAGTTACAGAATTACTAGTGCTGATAAAACACACAAAATTGCAGAAAATTTAATAAAACCATGTATGACAGAAATCGTCAGTTGCGTACTTGGAGAAGACGCAGCGAAGAAAGTTGCAGCAGTCCAGTGTTCCAACAACATCATATCTGATCGAGTACATAAATTTCAGACCATATTGAAGATGAATTAATTTGAAGATTAAAAGACAGTGAGATGTTTGCAATACAACTTGACGAAATTACAGATGTCGCTGGGTATTCAATACTGCTTGTTTTCGTGAGATTCCCCTTCAGAGGATCTATTGAATATTTGTTACTCTGTACACCTTTGGAGACCAACACAACTTGAGAAGAACTGTTTACAGTCATTGATAGGTAAACAACAGCATATTGATTGGAAAAAATGTATTGACGTGTGCAGCGATGGAGCTGCAGCTATGACCGGCAAAATAAAAGGAACTGTAAACAAGAATAAAAAATGTTGTGCCTAAATGTAGTAGCAGTCACTGTGTTTTACATCGCCATGCCCTTGTCACGAAGAAAATACCATCAGACTTAAAGAAAATTCTCGATCTAGCTGTACACATTGTCAATTATGTTAAATCACACCCACTCCAGTCAAGGCTTTTAAAAAAGAGTGTGAAGATGTAGGAAGTCAGCATCAATCATTTCTTCTACACACGGAAGTGAGATGGCTTTCGAGAGCAAAAGTTTTATCCAGGTTATTTGAATTGCGCAATGAGCTTAAGATATTCTTCACCACACAACCCATTTCTGCATGCGTTAGTACGCTTGTTGAACTATTGCACGATGAGCAATGGTTGGTGAAATTGGCTTATTTGGCCGATATATTCGATCAACTCAACGTAATCTGCAAGTCTTTACAGGGAAGAACCACAACCACGTTTACAGTAAGAGATAAAATATCTTCACTTAAAAACAAACTTGGCTTCTGAATCGAATGTGTTGAACCAAAAAGTTATGAAAGTTTTACTCTTTTAAATGGTTTTCTGGAAAAAAATTAGTTGCAAGTAACCTCAGATGTGTAAAAAACATACATGAACATTTTATTAACCTTAAAAAATCCTTGAAAGAGGATTTCCCGCAGAAGTTACAGGACATCGACTGGATACAGAATCCATTCGCAAATCATACCAAACCATCGATGCTAAATGTGTCAGAGTATGAGAATTTGATCGACATTAAGTATTCATCCCTCCTAAAACAAAAATTCGAGTCAGAAGATTCTAATTTGAATTACCTTTGGATTGGATTTAAATATGAATACCCTGCAGTTTTGAGAAGGCTTCGTCTTCCGTTTGTGACAACTTACCAATGCGAGACTGGTTTTTCAGCTTACGCTTACACCAAAAACAAGTACAGAAACAGACTGGATGCAGCTCCAGATCTTCGTGTTCAATTGTGAGACATTTAGCCTAACTTTAGTGCTATTATCAGTAAATATGTGAAAAAAATGTCATTCTTCACATTAAATAGCTACGTTGGTTTTTTTTTGTACAATAAAAATTTTATAATGCTTATAATAATTATTTTTTATTTATAATTATTCTTTCTTTTCATGTCAGACGTGAAAATATTCAAACTACACTACAAGGTACAATCACTTTTGTTATTATCAAAATGGGATTCCACCAAAAAAAGTATGATCAATTAGGGTTCCGTGGCAAAAAAAAAAAATTGGGAACCTCTGCCCTAGACAATAGGCCCTATACCACTGGTCTTCAACAGAGAATGTATAAACATATTTGAGTAGCCTATGTGGGAATGGAGGAAAAGTGTGTGGGGG
>CABFOW010003308.1:66189-77200 GCA_902141385.1 Timema californicum
GGGGGGGGGCGGGGAGTTTTAAATATTATTATAGCTAGGGCCTAGTATGTTTATAGCTTGCCTCACAATATTAATTACCAGGAAATTTAATTCAAAACATTTTCATGACAATTAGGATCACAAATTAATATCAAAGCTCTTGTGACTTGTAAAGACCATGACTATGGTTTGAGTTTAATATTATTAAATCTAGAACATGAATATGGTTTAAATTTAATATTATTGAATCTTATTTATACTACTTAGTCAAGGCTCATTACAAAAACATAATAGGCCTCAAAATGCTTGGGTATAGTGTATACAGTACACAAAGACTCTTAGAAAAGTTAAAATGACCTTGTTTATAAATTATAGCAATTTTTTACTTTCCAACAAGGTGTAGATACTTATCTTTATAGGAAGTGCTCAAAATGAGCACCTTGAACCTGAATGCAAGCTCGCGATTCATTCTATAGCCCTTTTAAAATTCATAAAATACAATTTTACTATTAAGAGTTATTTACAGTGTGAACCACCATTTTTTCTATTTATTACCGGTATTTACTTTTGGAATTGCAAAGTTAAATGTTTAAGCTTTAAATAAAGGACTTTTAAATGTTTGTTACAAGTGTGACAAATTTTAGACATCCTACAAGAGTGTTTGGTTCTTTAGATTGTTCTGTGATATGTGTTAATCTAATAATTATTTATTTTGAAATATAGCAGTCCTTCACCATGCAAGTGGGCTTGATATTACAATAATAGTATTAGTTGAAAATAGTTATATTTTGTTATGGATGTCACAATAGTAATAGTACAGTACTAGGTAATTAAGTAATTAAATTATTATTATTATTATTACTATTTTTATAGCCCTATTATATTAATAAATATATTTTGGTTGTAAAACTAACTGTAGGCCTTTAGAGTATTGATATTTTAGCTAGAAAATAAAATCACACGAGTTTGATGATATGTAACAGTGGTACTGTACTTACCGTACCATAAAAACACAGAACTAAAGCCCTGTCTACAGAGTCTGTAAACTCTGCATCTATATAGCCCTTAAGTCCTTGATGGTCCTTAGAAATGAAAATGGCATTTACACAGTCTGTATCCTTAATCATGTGACCATGCCAACCAAATGAGAAAGTCTGAGACTACATCCAAATAAACTCTTCAAAATAAAACTATTTAGAGCAAGGCACAATCAGATGTGATCTGTGAACCAGAGGTTACACATAATACTAATGGAATGTTTAACCTACCAAAGCAACGCCAGTATTTCTTAGAAAACTGTTTCCGAGATGCCATACATCCCGGATTTTTAAAATTTTCTGAAATAGGTACTAGCTGCATTTGCTAAACAATAATTTGATTTTTTAGGCTTATTTGTTCCCATTACATTGGATTCTTCGCTGGTATTGGTGCTTTATTTACACACACACACACATAAATTACTGTTGTGTGATTGATAGCCCTTAGCAGTTTGTACTGACTAGTCCTTAGAAAGTTAAAGTTGAGTCAGCTCTATAGAGACTTATAAGGACAAAGAATAAGGACCCTGTGGATAGAGCAATCTGTTAGTGTGGAGTCTATCTCCTACAGACCACTTTGTACCTTTTGGTTTTCATCAGGTTTGTGTGAAAACTTTTTGAATCCTTAAAACCATGAATACCAGTACTTAAATTGTCAAAGGTTTTTTATTATCATTACTACTACTAGATGAAATTGTGACTTACAGTTTAACGTGGGATCTGAACCATGGTGGAGGCCTGGCATTCCACACATTCATAAGTTGTGATTAATATACATCTTGTCAGGTGTGAAGGAAGGGTTTGGAAATCAGATAAATCTGTGCCGGAACCAAGGATTGAAACCCGGACCCCCAGTACTGAAGTTTGACAACTTACCCCCAGACCGCCAGGTCAACAAAAAGGTTGTTATAATCATGTTTACAAAATAAAATTGTAAAATTGATTTACTTAATTTTAGCCTTATTATTTTGTCTAGCTAGAGCCTGAGCCTAGCAAAACTGCTGTCTAAATATTTGTATGAGATGTACTCGATTGAGCTAATTTATAACCAATTGGAAACAGAGTAAACTAAATAAAGGTAGATATTGGGACTTGAACCTAGCTAATTATGGGCTGTAAAGTTTACTTACACAAGGGCAAAAGGAGAGCTCACTAAGCCACTTTATAAATATAAGCCCCTCAACTTCAAAGGGGGTAAAATAGACAAGTGACTCCACCATTCTAAAAAAGTCAAATTCAAATGCAGCCTTGAGATAAATAATCCAATATTTCAACTTTTGTGTGAAGTCCTCTATTCTTACAATTGAAACACTGCGGACATTTATTTTAACATTTTACCTTTACAGAAAATACAAAAATTACATCAAAAATAATAAAACAAAAAATGAAATACCTAGCACAATTTTTAGGTGTTTCAGACGTGTAGCAGAATCTTTCTTAAGGTCTTGAACTTTTTGTGTTGATTTCTTCACATCTGCGTGAAGCTTTTTACTAAACATGTTATTAGGTTGGGAATAAACTTTAAGATATACGGTTTAAATCACATAATGACACTTGATAAAGCATACAAAAACACATATTAAACAATAACAACAAACTGCTTGTAAAAAAAAAATCACCCTTTCATGATACAACTAACACCTCGCAACCTTGCCAATTACGTGCACTGACATTTGAGTTTGATTCATGCACTCATTGCTTTGCCTGTTCAGGGATTCCGATTATCATAGATCAATTTAACACGACATTTATAAACTCAGCGCTCGGCCCACGAAATAGAAGTCATAGCTTTATCATGGTGGGTTTACCTCCTTAGTTTTGAGAATGACCGCTACATTTCTTTGCTACATATTATTGATCATGTGTTTACAATATGTTTATTTTATTTATGAGTTGCCCTGTGCAACAATTGGTGTGGTAGATTATATTCATAATTATACTACAGATTTTTCTTTAGTTATTATGATAGGTGAAAAGAAAAGTTTATTTAAAGGACATAATCAATAATTATTAAACCTAAATATAGACCGTAATAAGCACACTACAAATATAAAGGATATAATCCTATTATGTATAACTAAACATAATAATTTCTAAGTAAATAATCTCCATTTAGTGTATGTCACTTATGGTTTTGCGCGTGTTCTAGCCGTTTATAAATATATATTGGGATTTTTAGACAGCTTGGATAAAAAGGTTTTTGCAGGAATTTGTTTCAATAGCTATTTTTATCAAATTATCTTTAAATCTCAAGAATAGGCCTAATATGCTAGCATTTCGCAACCATCTCAATCATAAATAAGTATTCTAAGGACCTATTTCATGTTATCATATTGGAAATCTGTCTGTGTGTGTGTGCTGGGCGCATAGCCCATAAACGGCCAATGGACGGACTTTTTGCTCAATACTAGGATTGGAGGTTTTAAAATGACCAAAGACTGAAGTTCTATTCAATTTTGGGCTTTGGCCGTCTCCAAACAGTCAGACCTAATATTGTGCATTTATTAAACGACCAAAGCTTGAAATAACATTTTAGTTAGTTTCTCAACCAGACTGAGCAGGTGGCGCGTGCGTATCGTTGACAATATTATTAGTCTAAGTGAGCCACGTGTCAGTTGTGTACATGTAGTCACTCTTTTAATGATGTGTGCTGTGAGTGAACACTAATTTAACTTGAAATCAAATGGTCATGTCCAAAACGTTGGATCAAATAATATATCCTTGCTTACTCCCAATAAGTATGATGAAATAATATCCTAAATAAAAGCTTCGCTATGTAAAAAGAGGTTAAGAGAACCACTACCATCATAGGATTATCGGTGCATGAAGAAGTCTGACATTTTAAACATTGATGATCTAGAAACACTAATAAGAAAGAGATCCACAAATTAAAATGAAATAAAAAATATTTTTGCCACACAGGTGAGCTGTATTATACTATTCACAAATCCAGTATAGATACTGGACACAAAAGAACTTGGTGCATGGACAAAAGATACTGTAATATCACTCGTGAAGTGAGTGATATTTATTTACTGTTATGTCAGCTGAAAAAAATAATAAAGGAAAGGGCCTAGTCGCTAGTGAGCAGGCCAATTTTGCGCAATTACATGAATTCAAGAGGGAAAGTGTATCTCATTGATATGCAAAGAGAACCGGAGCGAGATTAAAAATTTATTTTAAATTATCAAGAGCACTTGATCAAATTTTTAAGGTTCTAAAATCCAAAAGTTCTGCGAATGTAGCTTGCAATTTGTTAGATACTTTCTGTCTAACTGTGGCTTATACCATTCACCGAAAAACTAGCGCAGAACAGAAATGTAGTCACATGACGAGCTTTAAGCCAATCACAAGATTTCCGCCTTATCGGCGTAAGCTGTTACGCTAAAGTTTAACTTATATCAACTTCATCCGCTCTGCCTGAGATGTTTGGCAAAGAAGAACCAATCATATCGAATCCGTACCCATGCGCATTTTGCAACGCATGTGCTCTACGGTCAGAAGCAAGCAGGCAGCTTCGTTGGCCTTTGTGAGAAGATTTTAAATAACTCGTTAATGTAAGGCATGTGTATCGATGTATTGGATTGTGCCATGAAGCAGAGCTATAATTAGAAAACATTCATCGGAAGAATGATCAAGCTAGGATATAATATGTTTATCTACTGGAAAATATGTTTATAATTAGCTGTTTTAAGTTAGCGTTGCATCGCATCATGGGTCAACATACAGCAATTGAATTGCTGCACCACTCAAGCAGATTCTGTTCTCTATTTACAGCGGACGTGGGAATCAAAACTTTTTCTCTTTATTTAAAAAGTGTTGACAAAATTCCATGACACCCTTGACAGATATTCAAGATCTGTTGATATTAGCACGTGTAGAAAACTAAACTCTATGTTCCTACTGGAGAAATATTTGATTTATTTTGGCAAAAAAAAAAATTAATGCTATAAAAACTGTAAATAAATTTCGCTCCATTTGGCCGCACCTTAATGAGCTTACTAATATGTTAGAAGCTAAAATAGTTCAAGGCAAACCAAGACATTCATAAAGCCAGGTAAGTGTGTAGAGGGAGAATCAGGATGTTTGGAACATTTTGGCTTCTTGGATTGCTGATAATAGGAGTACCTAGTAATTGGGTTGATGGACTACAATTCGTTCATTTAAAAAAAAGTATTTCCATATAAGTATTAAAAGAAGTCCATATGAGGAAACTATACGAGAGCGGAAGAACTGGAACATATTGTTAAATGAGAATTCCAATGCAGACACCTCCAACTACAGTGACTCGGAAATATAAGAAGAAAATAATTTAACATTACAAGAAAGCTAAAGATTTCTAGCTAAAACGTTTACCTGTACACCTGAAAATTTATGTGAGCTTTGTAGTCTCAAAAAAAAAAAATCATGTAAGCACGTGAAGCGTTATGCACACCCAAGAATCGGCAAGCCAATGAAATGCTGCAAAGGTCCAACAAAAAATTCCCACCTGTGAGTATTGAACAAAACGTTTTGGTAAGAAACCCAGAGGTAGACAGAAGGCCTGCAGCACCAAGAAATTTGATGGCTGTTTTTATAGAACAGAGGGTATAAAGTGATCTCTATCAGCTAGAAACAGCGTCAAGAGTCCTTCAAAGATTGTACGCGAGAAAGGAATTCCAATTAGCTGACCACCAGTTCATGGAAATGAATGCTCCACAAAAAGAGCTGATATTAAGACTCGTCGCAGCTGTAGCTTTTCAATCAAAGCAGGGTTTTGTAAGATGTGGCTGCATAAATAACTGCGCAAACAAAAGATTCAATTGTTTGAAAAAATAGGTGAAATGAAACTCGAAATGCCATTCATCGTCGAGTTGCAGAAATAATAATTGTGAGTTTTTTTATCGTATTAAATTAGTCTTATTGTATTATATTATTTTATTTCTCTGTTTATTTCGTATGTTTACTGCATATTATAATAGTAGTATGCCTTAAATATTTGTTTTTTATTCTGTTTTACAGTTCGTAAGATTTTCTAATGCGTAATAGGTATTATTTTGTGTCCTATTTATATGTTGATTTCAGTTCTACAAATATAAATACTAATAATTGGTTCTATTTAATTTACAAATATAAATCAATATTGGTTCCAACTTACTTTTGCAGGGTTTTTCTATTGTTTGAAAATTTCTACTTATTCACAAAATGTCTTATTGTATCTTCAACTTTGGTCGTTTGGTAATTGCACACTCTTAGGGTTGGCTGTTTGGATACGGGCAAAGCCTGAAATTAAATTGAACTTCAAGCTTTAGTCATTTTAAAACGTTTAATCTCAAAACTCCGTCCATTGGCTGTTTTCGGCCTTTGAACCCAACATATATATGCTCCACTCAAAATTAACAAAAGTTTAGCATCAGAATTCATTATATTTAAAGTTCTATCGCAACTCCTCAGTTGAGTTCAATTTTTTTTTCTTTCTTTGAATTATTCGATCAAGATCATAACTTCTATCAGAGATTTACTTTTTCTTTGTAACATTTTAGAAAACATTTTAAATAATTGGTGATAGTAAGGAGTGGTTACAATTAAAAGTTCAGACTTAAATAGATTACTCTAGAAATATATATAAAAAATTAAATTTATAGAATAAACCATTACTAAATTGGTAGATGTATTAAGTGAAATTGCAAGTCAAAATGTATGATTAGAATTTACTTCTAGTGAAAAAACATATTGTCAGATATGAACATTTATATAAAATTAATAATGCATCATCAACTGGACCATAAACTATTTTATTAGAAGTCTAAAATATATGTTTACACGTTAAAATTCTTGTTACAAAAACTTTGAGATATACAATATAATATGGACAAAATAATATTTTAAGTTAAAATAGGTTGTGAAATAAAAAATAAAATTTTTAAGGTTAATATCTGCCAAACAAACTTAATGAAGTGATTAAGTGATGTGGAATAATCTAATAAGTCTTATCTGTTTTCTTGTCCCATTATTCCTTTATGATATCTATCACTGGAAAAATTCTGGATTACTTCATCCTTTCCAGTGCTTACATTACTTGTAATGAAGCAAGCTGCTTTGCACAGTGACTCTATACTCTTTTGTAAATAATTTGACCCGCAGTACCCCACATTTCATCCCTTGGGATTCAAAATGGCGGCCAAGATGGTGGCTGAAAAACAATATTTCCTTCATACATTTTAAATGGTTAATTTTTTGAAAAAGGTTTTCAAACAAAAAATATTCTTAATTAAATGCTCTTCAAATATGGCTATATTTATTTAATCTAAGTCTAACCCCCGAATTGCGATCACTGCTCAAAAACTTTCACATCAGAAATATTACAGGGGGCCACAACCCAGATATTGTAAGGAAACTGGACTTTGTGATGAAAGCAAGCGGCTTTGCACAGTGAATCTATACACCTTTGAAAATGATTTGACAATCAGAACCCAAAATGTAATACCTTAGGATTCAAGATAGTGGTCGTTAAAGAAAGAGTAATTAATATTTTGCTCTCATTTATTGATTTAAATGTTAGGAGAGTGATTTAGGTATAGTTTTGGGTCGCTAAAAGATAATAGATTAATGGTAATATAATTAAAAGTAAAATTGATGCAATTATAAAAGCTGAAAGGGTTCATGTAAGTCCTGCTATTTTACTCGAGCATCTCATAGAATCACAGCCTATTTTGCATTTGCAAAATTCCATAGCGGAAAGCTCCTTACAAACTTCTGATAGATTAGTCCAAATTGTAACCCACCTCACACATTTTTTATTCCAACCCCATGATGATGAGGACTCAGGGGTTTTATCAAGGTATAGATAGTTTCCCACATCGGTCCTAATTGATACACTGCTCTCAACACATCGCGATACAGAGCTGAACTGGTGGGAGATAAAAACCAAATGAATTAGTTTTTTGTTGCAAACAAGTGTTTCCTACTTTCATTGACTGACAGATTGTCTGTGTTTGGCTCATACAGTGGAACTAAATATCGCTCTAGGGTCTGAAAGGCACGATCAAGTATGGGAGATACTGGTTTTGAAATGATTTTGAAAGTACTTTTTGCATCTGGAAAAGATGTTCATATTTTTCAAACAGTTTTATTTTCCTTTGATGCAAAATAAGATACTGTGTCACATCCACTGAAGGTGTGAAACCCATGAAGAGCTTTGGATTTTTCATCTCAAAGAATGGATGCAATGTTGTGTACAGCCACATATCTCATATCTACTTTCCAAACCTACCCCACTCAGGATCCACAGTTTCTTGACACCTAGTCTTCGTAGTTGAGGAAATAATGAGATACAGAGCACCAAAACATACGTATCAGATGAATATATTATGAGGCACTGTAATCAATGATCAGCCATATCTTTTGCATAATAAACGATGCGGTAATCGGCTTCATCCATTCCAAAGGGATCTTCCATGAAAGGGAAGCTACAACATTTTTTTACGATACCATCTGTTAACCCATATTTGTCCCAATTATCACACTAGTTGATTCATAGATTATCCTCATTCCAAGTTACTGGACCCATTCTTCTTTATTCCCTTCATTTCCCAGGAAGTCAGACCAATCTCCAGGCAAATTTTCTTCAGGAAGAACTTGTCGCTGGACCGCAGTGACTTGGCTCTCGCGTTTTGCAGTTTTTAAGTTCTTTGCTACATAATGGTCCCACACAACATCAATTCTTTTGGCATTTGTAAAATTTGTTTGATGCACCAATTATGATTTCAAGTCAATACTGTAAGCTCTGAATATCACAAAACTCTGACGTGATGAGAGTTGCTCCGTCATATATAATTCCATCAAAAGTGTTAGGAGTGCTGGTAGCGGTTTCCAAGCTTTCCAATTTTCCAAAAGGTCGGACTTTGTTCCTGTTCATATTTGGCCGTTGAGAATTAATGATTATGGTCACTCATACTGGAAAAACACATCTAGTTCTAGTTCACGTTCACAACTAATGATTAAAAGTCTTTGAACAAGAGAAATATCTATTGCTAGAGACTTCATGGTAGTTTTCTGTGAGGATGTTATTGCCTTTAGAGAGAATAAACTTATGTTGGTTTTGCGTATAGGATCATGAATTGACCTAGATTATTTTATGAGTCTGTCATCAAAAAAGCTTTTTTTTATTATTTATAGATACAAATATATGAGAAATATTTTTAAGCATTTTTTAAACTGGTCGAGGGAAACATAAAATAGTAAAAATATTGTGTATTATGTATAAGCTTAATTTACATTTTTTTATAAATCATATATAATATTCTTATAATAATTGTTGATCGAACAGCTTTTTAGCAGTGATCGCAATTCAGGGTTTAGACCTAGGTTAAATAAATATAGCACTTTTTGAAGAGAATTTCACCAATAACATTCTTTGTTTGTAAACATTTTTCGAAAAAATAATAATTTAAAAGTTATGAAGAATATATAGTTTTTATGCTGCCATCTTGGCCACCATCTTGAATCTTAAGGGATGGAATTTGGAGTACTGTGGGTCAAATCACTTACAATTGTGTGTAGAGTCACTGCGCAAAGCCGTTTGCTTTGATCACAAAGTGCAGTCTCCTGGACTAATAGGCCCAGAGAAAGAGCCTGCTGTTTAGGCAATAAACTTTTGTTCATGCTATATAAAAAGAAGGACAAGCGTTCACCAGCTTTTTAATGTAGCAAAAGGAGGTTAGCGCCATCATGTGAATTTAAGTATGAGGAAATCCTTTCCTTGAACTTATTAATCAGTTTCTTATGGAGTGGCTGTTACAGGATCCAGATATGACATTGGCGAAAGCTTCCGAGTACTGCCGAGTTTCTTAAATTAGTCACCATTAAGCTCAAGCTATACAATTGGAAAGTTTAACGAAAATACCAAATAAATTGGTGGATGCTTGTGCAAGCAAGGTTAAACAAAATAAATGTATGTGTAAAAAGTGCTGAGATAGTAATGTAGATGGTTCTTGCCCAGCTTATGGAAAAAGATGCATTTAATGCCATCATAAGAATCACCCTTATCAAAAGGGAGACGTTCAATAGGACTCCTGTATTTCAATTTGATGTTGTTCACTCAATGTCAAAACATTTCTTTATCTAACAAGAAAAAAGATAAAAGTTCGTCGACTTTACTAATAGTGATCAATCTCTTCAGTCAATAATGGTGTTTGATCAAGATGGATGACCTAGTGTGAGAAACAATGTCCCTCACAAATTAAGACTTTTTGGAGCATTCGCCATGGCATTAATGTGGAAGATGCAGGGGTGCACCCACGGGGGGGGAAGGGGGGGGGCAGCTTCGGGGTATGAATCTCCCCTCCGGCTGAAGGCTCTTCCCCATAAATTAAGAATATTACAAAAAGAATATTACAAAAGAATATTACTATGTTCTGTCAATTAATCAATTCCATTTTGTTTAATTATTCTTAATATAAAACAAATAAATTTGTGCAGCAGTTTGGGCTTTTAAGAGAAATATTATGTGTTGATTTTTTAACTTTACTGTAAATTTTCACTTAAATGAAAACTGGAACTGTGATATTTTATAGAAATGGTTAGAGTATTTACACTTTGACATAAAGTTTTGAAGTTGGTACAGTAATTGAAATTATCATTTTAGAGAAATTATGTAAATAATCTTGTATCAGGAATAGGGAAAAGAGCAGTTGATATTATCATATTTCCCCACCCCCACAATTGAAAATCCTGAATGTGACGAAGAATGTGTAAACACAGACATGTTAACCAGTGGCGTGCACAGTGATTGAGGGTAGGCCGAGGATCCAATTTTGGTACAAATTAGCTTTAGTATTACCATTTTCATCCTTTGAAATCAAAATTTTTCTCGAAGGAGAAAGCCCCGGACCCCCACTTTTTAGAGGGAATTACTGATTCTCTTTCTTTCTTATCCCCTACCTCGAATCAAATTTACAAATATTACAGTACTTAAAATATATATAATGGTGCAATTATGAAAATTAATATGTAAA
>CABFOW010003309.1:0-46729 GCA_902141385.1 Timema californicum
TATCTAGGATTAACATATCACAATAAAGTGCACACAAGTCTTTGGCGAGTGATTAATTGTTCATTGTTTTGTCTTATTTCAATACCAGCTTGGATAGAACCGCAATCTCCCTGTCATCGGCAATCCAGTCTATTGCCAGAGTAACGCCAGAGACTAGGAGTCTGCAACCTTTTTGATATCGAGGGCTATGTGGGTTTTTAAAAAAAATGTTGGGCTAATTAAAAACAAACAAAAAAGTTCAACTTCAAATTTTTCATGTAGCAATTAGTTATTAATTATATTTATTGAACACAGTTGTTTTCTAAATATATTAGGGGCTAGATAAAACCAGTCGGTGGGCCGTAGATTGCTGAACTATGCTTTAATCGTTTTATCCCCAAGCGGGCCACTTCAATGTTCACCATCAACGCGACCATTTATTGTGAGAATACATTACACACTGTGCTTGTATTGTCTAAATAGTATTTTGGATTACGAAAGCCTTCCTTTTCAAAACTCATTTGTTACTCCTCAAACCATCTCTAAATTAAGCCTATAATAGATAAGTAAGGCTGCGCCAGACCTGATCTCAGAGTTGTGACAAGAACACAAAGTAACCCCTTCCTTTCCACTGTGTGACCGCTCCAAAATATATCTGGAGCATAAAGGAACAAGGTTGCTCGGGACCTGTTACAGCACAGCCAGGGATAGAGACGAGGAGCAAGGTTCCTCTGGACCTGTTCCAGTGCTGCCTGTGACAGAGAGACGAGGAACAGGCTTACTTTGGACCTGTTCCAGCGCTGCCTGTGACAAAGATGAGGAGCAAGGTTACGCCGGACCTGTTTCACGCTGCCTGTGACAGAAAGACGAGGAGAAATGCCAAGCGTTCATAAACACTTCCAGAATGTAGCTGTTTTGCCATCTACCGTACAATATTATAACGACGCAGTCTCGACAGAGAGAAAACAAATGGGCATACAGTAGTACTCCCTTATCTATGATAGTAATAGGTTTAGTTTAACGTTTAAAACTGAGCAGTGACAAAAAGGAACAGCCTGTGAATGTGAGGTCTGAGGAGCAGTGACAAAGGAGCAGGTTGTGATTTCATAACCCGTCTCTACTCCCTACTCCCTAGTAATGGATCACAATTCACAGATCATATTACTGTAGCTTGTAGAAACTAGATGAGTTATTAAACCCTTGTTTATAAACACTTGTTAGTAGTTTTTTCACAGTTCAACATGGAAAAGGAAAGGTACGCTCCATATCAGGCATATAAACAAGCAATACATGATATCATGTGCAATGGTTCTTGTTTGTATACAAATAGTCTAACATTGAATTAATATAACTTTTTTTTTAACTAACCCTTATGACTAATCTAAAATATACATGTGTATAGGCCTATGCTTTTTTTTTGTCAAAAGGGTGCACCTACAAATAATCTTTTAGTTTTGCATCTCACTAGCCTTATGTGTATGCTATGGGATACTAGCATACAGGCCGGGATTAAAGAAAATGCATACTAACGAAATTCATATTTTAAAGCCAAGTAAATTTACAATTGATAACAAATTTAATTTCCTAAAATAATAGTATACAAGCTAAGTTTTGTTTAACTAAATTAAGAAAGCTTATCTAATTCACAAAAGAATTAATATTCAGAAGAATGTCACAACTTGACACCTAGGCTGTATTTGAATAGTCTACTTTAGTGACTTTACTCATGCCCTTGATAATTGCATTGGTAATCACATGACCAAGTGTAGATCTGTCCAAATAGTCACGAAGGATGCTTATGCACCCTGCTTGAGCCCTCATCAAGGTCTTGGTCACCATGGATATGAAGGCCACCAGCCATGCGTTGCTCTCACAGTGCTGGTTGCTGTGTTTGACTGGCAATTATTTTAATATTATTATTTCGTCTGCTAGAGCACTGACTCATGGTTTTCGCCATTTTAAATAAGGATGGAATTTACATAGTTTCTAAGATCTTCGGTTGGAAGCAGCACTGTGGGCCCAAGAGTGTTGCTCTTCGAATAGTTAGATGCACTCTTCGCTATGAACAGTGTGAGAAGTATAAAATCATAAAGACTGCATCAAGTTTAAATCTTAAGGGTGTGACTAGGGAGCTTTGGACTATCCGGAAACAAATGAACAGTGTGAGAAGTATAAAATCATAAAGACTGCATCAAGTTTAAATCTTAAGGGTGTGACTAGGGAGCTTTGGACTATCCGGAAACAAATGAACAGTGTGAGAAGTATAAAATCATAAAGACTGCATCAAGTCTAAATCTTAAGGGTGTGACTAGGGAGCTTTGGACTATCCGGAAACAGCCCTAACATATTTGGATATGCAATAGTTTAAATGTTTATTATTTTAAACTACCATCCCTACCTAACGAAACATACCCTTTCAACACACTTTTCATTAAATTCTGCGTATAACTTGAACGGGTAGTAAGATGCGGTGCTAGTACTTCATTAAATTCCAGGATCATTAAATATTTTGCATTAAAATATTATACGATATTTGCGAACAAACGGTTTTGATGTGTGGTCCTTTAGAATTGTATTCTTTTAGGCTATCTTGGCTCATTTCAATTCCCTCTCAAAGAAATATTGGATCAAGAAAATGTACAATTTCTTTTAAAATTAAGTGTTTTTTACAAAAACGCCATATTCTTGATAATCTCCTGAAACGCTTGGACATTGGAGGAAGCATAAATTTCTGTCCACAAAATTTATGAATATGATGGTATATCATTTCTTTATTCCCTTACAATCTGTGTTTCATAAAGGGAATGAAGAAATAATATCCCATCATATTAAAAGGTTTTTTAGTGATAACATGAATCAAAATCTCACACAGCCATATTTAGCACTCGTGTATAAACTCATTTAACAACTACACAATCAAAACTTATTAATTATAAAAGCTATTTTATTTAATCATTATTATTTGGAAAAAAATAATTCCTTTATGTGTTTATAGTAAAAAAAAAAATAAACTCAGAGAAAAATATGAGTTTGACATTCAAATCGCATATCCACGCCACTCTAAGATATTTTCTCATGGTTCATTACTAGCATCTGTAGACCAACACCATTCCATTTACAATAACCCTTTAACTTACAGTATTTTTAAGACTGTGTGGTATTAGCTGAATGATGAGGAAGGTTGGTGAATTAGCCTCAGTGCTCCCGACTGGGATCAAACTCGGATATCCTCGTCTTCGGCAGTCTAGTCCAACACTAGAATAGCGTGTTAGATCACGCGGCCACCAAAGCTGGCTTCTGACTCTTGATTTGTTGCAAGGGTTGGAACCTTTGGCCTGTTGTTTGTTGTTGTTTGTGGTTGGTTCAGGCAATTTAGGGTAAACCAGAATGTTGAGTTTAAGGGGGGGAGGGGGGTTGAATGTGATTCTTGCAGTTAATGAGGTTAGGATATTGTATTCGGTGCACTGTTTAAAAGCTTTGACATCAATAAACTATTACATTTGTAACTAAAAATAAAACTAGCCTTTCTAAATAAAATAATTAAAAACACATTTAATTACCTAACTCAAAATATATCCTCTTCATCAATAAATACAATAGCCAGAGCTAAGTAGTGATTTTTTTTTCATTTATGGCCATAAATATAATAACTTGGTTTGCATTTTGTTATATCAAGTAATTTTAGTGAATCTCGGTTTAAAATCACTGCACAGTCACAATATTTTTAAGAGGGAAGAAGCAAAGCTCAGGAAAACATCATGAGAGGGTGTGGCATTATAACATGGTATTGGAATAACTTAATATTCACAAAACGGTGACCTGGCGGTCTAGGGGTAAGGTGTCAGACTTCTATGCTGGCGGCCGGGGTTCAATCCTCGGTCCCGGCAAAGATTTATCTGATTACCAAACCCTTCCTTCACCTCTGACAAGACATCTTGTGAATGTGAGGAATGCCAGGCCTCCACCGTGGTTCGGATTCCACGTTAAACTGTAGGTCCTCCATTTCATCTCACAATCACCCTACCTACCATTTCACATTAGCGTAAGTGCGTATAACCCGAACGGGTAGTAAGACGCGGTGCTAATAATAATAATAATAATAATAATATTCACAAATGTTTTCATAGATATTATTTTGACACAAATTATAGGAGTGGGATATTCTTGTGGCACAAACTCAGCACTAAATACTACTTGGGTCTCATAACTAGTAATAATTTGTGCCATTATGGTTGCTGATATGTGATGTTAGCAGCACTGAACATTTTTTGGGCATATTCATGAAAACATTAGTGACACACATTATGAGAAAAAGGATATTTTGATGGTACAAATTCAGCACTAAATATTGATTTAATATGCCCTATGTCTCATAATTTGGGCTGTAATTGGTGATGCAACTTCACCTATATAAAGTTTCTTACCATTAATATTGACCCTTGGTGTTTACCAGAGCTCCTATTTTAACAGAACTACTCATGTTAGATCATGTTTATTTTCATTTTAACTGCTTTAGAAAATGGCATTCACAATTGAGTGACCTACTAAGACCCATTCAATCAGGAACAAGTGTAAAAAATAATGTTCAACAGATATTAGAAGGGGCTGTCTCAATTTGTGTGGATTAGAAATTTTCTGCTTATCATTTAACTAGAACTGGTAATACATTCACTAAACATGTCCTTATTGTCAACAACAAAAACGTATCATCTTAAAGTTGTTCCTAGAACGTAGAACTACATCGGTGCTACCAATTTTTTTAAAAATATTTCTGTTTATTTTGATTAGGACTTACTTTTTTAACCACTAAATTAATTTTAGTTACTTAAGGCCAAATGCCAGAAAACCATGAGCAGGCATGTCTACTGCCCTTAATAGCTTTATTTATTCTCCATTCTGTTGATGCACAAGCAAATAATTTTCAATTCAGATGACTAAATATGTAATTCATGTTGATAGAATATCCGGCCCTTAATTACACCCTATTTTTAAAGTTCATTTACTCATAAACTCTCTGACAGTTCAAACATGTGCTTTTAAGCACTGGCCTTATGTTTAAACAAACATGTGTTATAAGCTCTATCCATAAATTCGTGGTGACCTGGTGGTCTAGGGGCAAGGTGTCGGGCTTCTGTGCTGGGGGTCCGGGGTTCAATCCTCTGTCCCAGCACAGATTTATCTGATTACCAAACCCTTCCTTCACCTCTGACAAGAAGTGTATTAAACACAACTTGTAAATGTGGGGAATGCCAGGCCTCCACTGTGGTTTGGATTCCACGTTAAACTGTAGGTCCTACATTTCATCTCACAATTACCCTACTATTACACATTAGCGTAAGTGTGTATAACCTGAATGGGTTGTAAGACGCGCTGCTAATAATAATATAAACTCGTAAAAAAACAACTTGGCAATATAAATCTTTAATTCAATACATTTGATCCAAACTGGGTTCATAACTTTTTACAATACATTTATATCATCTATATATATATTTATTGTGTTTCTTTTTACAGATTCTCGTTGCTTCTTTTGGAGCCTGGGGAAATTTATTTTGAAGATTTCAGTGCCTTTATGTTTCCTGCTGATACAAACATACATGATTTTGAAAGAAAAAGAGTGATCGGCCGTTTAAAAATGTGTTCAAAATCCATCGTCTTTGATCCTAAAGATATTAATAAACCCATCGTTAAAATATCTCTAAAGGAGTGCATTGATATTTGCGAATGGAATAACCCATTGTTATCAAAGTGAGTGTGACATAAACCTTTAAACACACTTTAAAAGTGGAAATATGTAATTTTTGATAGGTTAAACCAATCATTTCACTATGGTAATATGGACACTTTATTGTAAATAGTCAATGCTATTATTTAACTAGAGCTATTACAACATTGGACATTCTCTCCTTATTAATTCTAATACTTTTTTCAAGATCAAGTGCACCAATAATAATTCGTAACTAATAAATAATACATGAATTTACTATTGTTAAATTAATTTGTAGCCTATCTAAAAAAAATTATTTTTTTATTTATCACTTTGTTAGAATTTTATGTTTTGTTTAGTTGAATTGATGTCTAGCTTGCATTGACTTGATTTAACTATTTTTTTCAGAATATCTTCTAACAGGAATGTTATCTGTGTGGACTGCAAACAGTATGTTGACATCCTTGAAGGAAATATTCTAGCACCATATAAATTCAAGGGCGTAAGCTGAAGTAAATTATTTTAAACCTAATTATAAACATCTTTCTGTGATCCTCACTCAGTGCAATATAGATGCAATCACAGTAACTATATAGGAGATAGCTAAATTTGCCATGGGGGCTTAATTTAAATTGCTTGAATTAATTCTTGGTGCTGCTTTATATTCCATACAAATTCACTCATAACAAGGATAACAGGTGTCATTTCAGGGATTGGGATGTCAAAGATTGTATTATTTAACTATAATTCATAACATGAACATGACTTGACTACATGTTGATTGAGTTTATTGCTAAACATAAAAAGTTTATTCTCAAGAGACAATGCACTGGGATGGAAAAAAGTATTTTTAGAGTATACATTCAACACACTACTTCACCCTCCTCATCATCATGAATAGCTTCCAGCCACAGGCCGGATTTATTTGGAACCTAAACCTCTTCAATATATCTTTTCTCCCCACTATCTTTCTTCCTCTATAATGACCCAGTCTTATCCTCTCTCTCCTCCACACTTCTATGCACTCCCTTCAGCCACCTGTCGCTTGGTCTTCCTCTTGACCTGTCTCTCACTTCACCATCACCAGCATTTAGTTTGGTATCGCCTCCTCCATTCTCCTCACATGGTCGTACTACTTGCTAGCATTATATGTTTCACTCCTTATTAACATTCACAGTAAAAAAACACATCAATGTTCTGGTTATTAAAGAGACTTCCAAAATAATAGAGTGAAAAATGTAATGAGAAACTTCTATATGGAACACATCATACACATTAGGTGGCAAACACAAGTCTCCAATAGTTGAAGCAGGAAACATAAAATTTTCTGCAATCCAACCCTCCATATCTGAAACATAAACATTACTGATTTAATATTAATAAATAGGAATTTATTAAATTCTCACTATTCTTTCTAAAATCCTTTTTAAAAAACCACACATTCAGAGTGATAGCAAAGACTAAAAAGGCATGTTCACATATAGTGTTACTATCAGATGCTTGGTTGGTACAGTAGAGGGCTGCTGACATTGTATTACTATCAGATGCTTCGTTTGTACAGTAGAGGGCTGCTCAAATATTGTATTAATATCAGATGCTTCGTTTGTACAGTAGAGGGCTGCTCACATATTGTATTAATATCAGATGCTTCGTTTGTACAGTAGAGGGCTGCTCACATATTGTATTAATATCAGATGCTTGGTTTGTACAGTAGAGGGCTGCTCACATATTGTATTAATATCAGATGCTTGGTTTGTACAGTAGAGGGCTGCTCACATATTGTATTAATATCAGATGCTTACGTTTGTACAGTAGAGGGCTGCTCACATATTGTATTAATATCAGATGCTTGGTTTGTATAGTAGAGGGCGGCTCACAGATATTACTATTGGCTACTAACCTATTCAGATTATTCACTCATGTACTAATTACTCTAATGGTTTTAGGGTTGAGGAAGGCTATATTTAGAATATTTCGAGGTGTGCCACCGTTTATGTGAAGGGAGAGTGGAAAACCACTTTTGGTAAACCACCCTCAGTACACCTGATTGAGATTCAAACCTCTATTTCTCCATCATCAGCAGTCTAGTCTATTGCAGGAGTAGGACATTAGACCATCTGGTCACCAAAGCGTGTATTTGGAACTATTGAGTCAGTGTGTCTAGGTTTTCTGTAAATTTTATATTCAATTAACCAGCATATAATTGAATATAAACTTTACAGGAAACCTTTTATATCACGTTCTTTATTAAAATTTTTTATATAGATTTGAGGTTATGTGGTATAGAGCACTAGGCTAAATCATGGTTTAGATTAGGAGGGATAGCCAGCACACTTACCTAGGTGATACTGGAAGTAGAAATTGTTTAGATAACACTAAAAAACACAAACACATTTTTAAGTACAAGCTTTCACTGTCACAGACAGCTTCATTAGTGAAAGCTTGTACTTAACAATGTGTTTATGGGTTTTTTAGTGTTATCTAAACAATTTCTACTCCAGTATCACCTAGGTAAGTGTGCTGGCTATCCCTCCTAATTTAAATTGTTTAGATAACACTAAAAAACACATAAACACATTGTTAAGTACAAGCTTTCACTAATGAAGCTGTCTGTGACAGTGAAAGCTTGTACTTAACAATGTGTTTGTGTTTTTTAGTGTTATCTAAACAATTTCTACTCCAGTATCACCCTTTATATAGATTTGATTAATGATTTATTCTAAAATATGTTTTTAAAAAGTTTGCGAATATTTTTTGCAAAATAGCCCAAAAAATATTTTTATGGTGTTTATTTTTTAGTGTAACTTGTCATTTTATTTTTTTATCAAGTCTTTTAATACAATGCATATATCTGTTCAGGTTAAACAGAAGTTCCTGTTCTTATTAAACTATGCAATGGTTGATGATTGTCTGCCACAAATCCTTCAACTCTATCGAGCTTCTTCATTGGCTGCAGCAGAGCAGAGTAGTATGGTAGTATAACATTTACTGGCCTCGCCATGGTTAATATTTTTGAGACTTTAGACCAGGGGTCTCCAAACTCTTTGCTACACAGGCCACATGATATATTTAACACATTTTTGCGGGCCACCTGTTATTCAAGTAGCATTATTATTGCCTTGAATGCCCTGACATGCGCACATAGATCACAAATCAAATTTGTTTCAGCATGAAAATTTAGATTTAAGTCATCTGTAAAAAATGCCACTTTC
This sequence comes from Timema californicum, assembly GCA_902141385.1. NCBI lineage: Eukaryota > Metazoa > Arthropoda > Insecta > Phasmatodea > Timematidae > Timema > Timema californicum. The sequence goes on from CABFOW010003309.1 coordinate 8,899, forward strand.
CAAAGCCAGTCAATGTTTGATAAAGTTATTGAGGTTGATTCTTCTCTGAGAAATTGATCATTTTATATATAATAAATTATATTTATAATAAAGTCAAAATAATTACGTATTCTTAAAATTAGGTAACATCTTTCCGGACTTTCCTTTAATAGCCCTCTGCCAGGAGACTTATAACTACCTAAAAATCGTCACAAGTCATTCTGTTGTAGGTATAATGAATGATGCCTGTGACTGGAAATTAGGTTTTGCAATTCTGACAGCACTCTGGCCTGGTGTCATCGGGGGAATCACACGTGTGGACAGGAACTGGACATGTCAAATTTACTGCGCGGTTAAGAAATAGCAAAAAAAGACAATTAATTTGATTTTGATTAAATCTTGGGATGAACCCAATATAATCTTGTGGCGGGCCGGATGTGGCCCACAGGCTATAGTTTGGAGACCCCTGCTTTAAACAATAGCTCATTACATTGGGTCATTAATATCATTTGGTGTAAGAACAGGGGATGTATTTTGAAGTGACAAACTGGAATTTCACTGCAGGTGTGGTTTCAGGCATGTATATGTGCACTAGTGTTGGGCCCGTAAAAAACAGTTCCACTGCCAGTTGTAAAGAAGCCTAGGAAGCACTGATGAGGTGTACTAAGGAAATCAGGAATGAGCTAGTTTCCTGTTGCTTTTCTCACTGAGCCAGAAGGTATTACTTCACATTAGTCCGCCAAGCCCACTGAAATGCATAGACCAACTGACCCTACAAGCAACACCTCCACTTAATTCATTATAGTGACTGCCTGTATAGTGAATGTTATTACTAGTATCGTTCATACCTCTGCCACTTTCAGATTTGTCAAGAGCCTTATATGAGACTGAGACAGATAAATGAAAGTAACAACATGATCTAGCCCATTTTATATAGAAGATAAACTGAATTGTAAACACTATATCTGACCAGAGATGGATCCGGGATAGAATAAAACATTTGAAATTTATAAAAATGTGTTCCTTAACACAATAAATATAAATTTAATAAACTATTACCAATATTCTTTTTTAAAGGCTTCAAAAACTAAAGGAATTTTGGATACAATTTAAAAATATATTATGTAACAAAATTGAAGGTATTGTTTATTCTCTCTCTTTCATCCTTATAGTCGTGTACCAGTTAACATGATTTATCTCTACCCTTCCCTCTCCTCTCTTAACCTTGGATTGATCCAGTGAGAGGTATAAAGGAAACTTGAGGTATAGTTGTTAGTTCAGGAGATCCAACGAAGTGGAGCATTAAGAGTTTATTTGCCCTATTGAATGGTGAAGTCTATTGTACTGGGGCTGAGGTACTTGTGAGTTTTTTTTTGTTTTGTCTTTTCTATTGGGGGTCTATCCATTGATAAGATGTTGTGCATTGTCTTAAGAAATACTTGTAGAGTGGTAGAAATAGGTGGCCACAAGAAGGAGATAGACTACATGTACCCCATCTACGGTAGGAGAGGCGGCATCTTGACAGCTAGTAAAAGGTTCTTTATTTTAAACATTGGCTTAAAGTAACTAATGTCACAATATCAGAAATAATTATTGTTAATATAACATTACTAAGGACATAATGACTATTTTTGAATAGGTTGACATAAGTTACTTTCAGCCAATGTTTGCAACAAAGAACCTTACACTGTCACCACCTCCTTTATCATAGATAGGATAACGGTGACTCTTTCCAAAGTACTGTAATTGATAGAACAACATAAATGAACTTGTTCACTTTTATATAATACTTTGGATGAATAGTATACTGTTTTTAGATTGTTCTCTATTTTTACCTCTATACACATTCAAAACAGTTTCAACAATTTTGTTGTGTCTTTTGATAGAAGATTTTTAGGTCACAGAAACTTTTTTTTTTACAGTTTTGCATATTAGGACATTTTTTCTGCCAACCCAAGGTTGAAACATGCAAAAATTTGTTTTAATTATCACCTCTAAAACAAATTGATATTATTGCTAATGTAATTTAGCCATGTTTCACTTGATAGTAAATTTGGACCAAAATTATATCTCAATCAATACTGTATCTTGTCTTATACAGGGTGGCCCATGGAAAAGTAGCCCGCCTCCTAAATCCAGCAGGCGCCTCACTCTGAATTGGAGGAGGTCAATCACCTTCCACCCATATTTTGACATTAAGAACGAGCAAGTGAACTGTTGGTCTAAAGCTTTATTGACTTTATTGACAGAAAAGTAGCCCGCCTCCTATATCCAGCAGGCGCCTCACTCTGAATTGGAGGAGGTCAATCACCTTCCACCCATATTTTGACATTAAGAACGAGCAAGTGAACTGTTGGTCTAAAGCTTTATTGACTTTATTGACAGAAAAGTAGCCCGCCTCCTATATCCAGCAGGCGCCTCACTCTGAATTGGAGGAGGTCAATCACCTTCCACCCATATTTTGACATTAAGAACGAGCAAGTGAACTGTTGGTCTAAAGCTTTATTGACTTTATTGACAGAAAAGTAGCCCGCCTCCTATATCCAGCAGGCGCCTCACTCTGAATTGGAGGAGGTCAATCACCTTCCACCCATATTTTGACATTAAGAACGAGCAAGTGAACTGTTGGTCTAAAGCTTTATTGACTTTATTGACAGAAAAGTAGCCCGCCTCCTATATCCAGCAGGCGCCTCACTCTGAATTGGAGGAGGTCAATCACCTTCCACCCATATTTTGACATTAAGAACGAGCAAGTGAACTGTTGGTCTAAAGCTTTATTGACTTTATTGACAGAAAAGTAGCCCGCCTCCTATATCCAGCAGGCGCCTCACTCTGAATTGGAGGAGGTCAATCACCTTCCACCCATATTTTGACATTAAGAACGAGCAAGTGAACTGTTGGTCTAAAGCTTTATTGACTTTATTGACAGAAAAGTAGCCCGCCTCCTATATCCAGCAGGCGCCTCACTCTGAATTGGAGTTCAATCCCCTTCCACCCATATTGTGACATGAAGAATGAGTCAATAAAGCTTTAGACCAACAGTTCACTTGCTCGTTCTTAATGTCAAAATATGGGTGGAAGGTGATTGACCTCCTCCAATTCAGAGTGAGGCGCCTGCTGGATATAGGAGGCAAGCTACTTTTCCATGTGCCACCCTGTATATGTGATAGGTTGGCAGCACCTCACCTATTGGATGAGTGTCACTTCAAAGGAGAGTGTTAAAAAGTATTCACTAACTATAAGATAATGAGATAAGGTAAATTGGTATCCCTTGTTTAAGTGACAAAAAACTTTTGAGGCAAATGAGATGTTTATTAATATTAAAACTGACATAAAATTCTAAAATTACCATGGGTGGATGGCCTTTACTCTGTGGTCTATACTTGATATGAGCTCAATAATCAGTTATTCTTTTATACTCAAAGGAGGGTTTAGCAAACCTGTAATGAGGGAGATAATATCTTTTATAGGGGCTAGCCTCATGAATAGTGGTCAGCTTTCCCGGATACTCATCTAGAGGTCCCGAGTTCAATTACCAGCATTATCATAGGTAATTTTACCCTGAAAGAGGAATTGTTTTTATGGTCACTATGGTCTGGTGAATTAGGCTTGAGTTAGGTTTAAACTTCAATACGCAACATGTAATTGTAATCATTTTCATCATGTAATCTCATTGAGGTAATCAAACTGTATCAACAATACCTGGTAATTTTATCGGCTCATTTCTCATAAAATGGGAAAAACGCTGTATTTTCACTTAGTCCTTATTTATTTCAAAAACATTTATATTTAGATTCAACAATTTGTTATCAAATACCTATTCTGTAGATAATATTTATTCAAATAGCATTATTGCTATCAATTGTATTGGAACACATTATTATTATTATTATCATCATTATTATTATCATTACTATCATCATCATTATCATCATAATTATCATCATCTTTATTATTAGGGGTGTGTGAAGTTTCGAAAGCTTCAACTTACTACAAATATTAGTCAACTTCGCAAATAAAAATTATGTTCAAGGTTTGCTAGTTTATATTGTTATGTATAATACAAAAATCTAAAATAGTTAAATTATGTATTTGTGATAGTAACTTAATTCATCAGCTTAGGCTAAAATATGCTTTAATCATGTTTACAATAAAAAATCTTATAAATCTTATCCAGGTACCGAAAGTTATATAAGGCCAAAGAAAGTCCAGAGCACTACACATCACTGTTCAATAAGCATGAATGAAGTTGATATGAGGGGAGCTGTGCGTCATCCGCATTTCTTACTTGTACTTCCTATTATTTAAAGTGCATCTGACCAAATCAAAAACTTTTGCTCAAAGTTATAGTAATGGTTTATCCAAATCACTAATGGTTTTAACAAAATGTTTCAAAATATTAAAGAAGTGGGCACAGAAAAAGAACTTCAACCTTTAATCTTGGAACATTTGAACTTAATTCAGGAACAAATTAGTCTATACTTCCCTAATTTTGATTTACCGTACAACCTTAGTGTTAGGCACTTGTTATCACGGTATATACGCAAAATAAAGCAATGCTGCAAAAAGTTTAGGCTTGTTAAGTTTACCATTGACTTAAAATTTTGCATAACAATGAGCTAGATGATATAAAAATTTTAACGTGTTAAAATGCAAGCTTCACATGAAGTATTTTTAATCTTGTTGATAAGATTTTTCTAGCAACCAACAAATGAAAACTAACTAAAATATAGTAGGCAAGTGATCATTATTCAAAATATAATCAAGAAATTTGTAAAAAGATATTTTGAATAATTATGTAGGTATTTCATAAAAATATCTGCAAATCAAATGTATATTTTATATTTAGTTTAATAATGAATAGAAAAATATACATATTATATATACATACATTGGTAGACCATTGTAAGATTATGATTATTATTTTAAGTTGTTTGGGAAATATAGCACCTTGATTTGTTTATATTTTAGGTAATTAAGATGTTTGAATAGACAAGCTCTGCATTTTTATTAAAATTATTTAAGTCACTTTTAAATACTCTAGCTCTGCATTTTTACTAAATTTTTCAAGCCACATTAGAATTAAATATTAAAATCTTGGCAAGGTGGTTTAATAATACACACACCATACTTGGGAAATTTGAATCCAGGATTTTCTTGATATAATATAACCACTAACATTTTTTCTTTAATCCTCCATTTAAAGTCTTTGAAGAGGATTTGAACTGACATAACAGGATGTACTTAGTTCTAAAACTTGTGTTCTCAGTATGTTAAAGCCACAAACTGTTAAAATTGATGTTAACATATTTTTAGATTGCGGCGATTGTATATTCTCGTCAGTCCCGTGTGAGTTTTGACACACTCTGGCTAGAAGACTTGTATGAGAAGGTGGTGCTTGAGACTCAAGGGAGCAAAATAACTCCTTTGGTTGTGAATCCAGGACGGATTTTGTTGACATCGTCCAGGCTCTACTTTCAGCCTTATAACAATATTGAACCAGTGAGTATTAGGTAGAAATAATTATAAGTAATACATTTCATCAAATTGAAATTGGTAAAAACAAAAATCATGGCATATTTCAGAAACATTGAATTATTGCTACACCCTAACTACCCCTTGGGTGCAATTTTACAGGATGTTTGTGGAAAAGTGAGGTGTGATTAAAAATACTGGCTAGAACATGGTTTTGGTGTTATTTAATTGTATGTCTATAGAAAGTACTGAAATATGTATATGGAATGAAAGTTGAGTAAGAGTAAAACTGTCATGTCAGTAGCCCATAAGTGTGCTTGTGTTGGATTCCCGTTAGACCTTTGTGCTTCCTATACTATTTTATAAAAATATCTGCAAATTAAGTCTACATTTTAAATTTAGTTTAGTAATAAATAGAATATAAATACATACAATGATATACCCTCATAAGATTAGAATTATTATTTTAGAGCCATATATCAATATTAGATGATAATATGCCTTATATAACATAGTTTTGGCTTCTTTTCCTAGATTCCATTGCCAGATTATATCCTTAACCACATGGTAGAGTTGTCCACTCTTCCATGTCCTTTGACCTATATCCTCATGAATCTTATTGTACACAGTAATCTTACTTCCTAGATAGCGGAAATCTTCCACCTTTTCGAGTTCCATTCCATTGATTGTTACTTTCTTTGCTGGGTTTGTGTTTTTAGCCACCTTCAATATCTTGCTCTTTTCCACATTCATGTTCAATCCATATCATTCCTGCCCATTTAGCTATTTCTCTCTCCATGTCCTTTTCCGACTACCCCCAGGTCACGACATCGTCCACGTATGCCATCACCTTCAGTTCCCCCCGGGTATCTGTGACCATGGACTTAGTCTATAATTTCATCCATTACAATATTAAATTGAATTGGTGATAAAATGCTTCCCTGTCCCACTCCCCTTTCGGTTTGAATTTTCTCTTAGTACTTTGTCATAAGCGTTGTTTTATGTCAATGAAGAAGCCTACCATGGTTTTTTAACCATATTCCCATCTTTTTTTCAGTGATCTATCTCAGTACAACTCTACAAGTATATCATATTTATCCACTGAGAGGGGGTCTGTCACTCCTTAATTGTAATGTCTTTCGGACCAATCATTGAGAGGCAGACTCTCCAAGTATGGATAGTTGATATCATTCCTTGCGCTGGAAAAAGGCTTACTTGCTCTACCATTAGTTGATTTGACACATTGTGTGTGTTTTAGAATTCACTGTTTTAGTAGCTGAGATGTGGTGGCTACGGGCAGGGAAAACCTGGAAAAGTCAGAGAATTTTTGTACGACGGGGAAAACAAGGGACAAGTCAGGGAACTAAAAAATATGTCTAAAATATCCCATTGATTTCACAACTAAACTCTAAAACAAAAGTTAATAATACCTAAATAAAATAACATTTACATTTTTCAAATAACTGATAAAACCGTTTATGTTTAGTAGATACAAACTTTTTTTTAATATGTAATCAATAATAAATTAAAAAAGTCATCATCCACTTGAAAAAACTGGAAAAAAGTAGACAGGGAAAATTGAAAAATGTTGCCTGGAAAAGTCAGGGAATTATGTAAAATATGTTTTGTAGCCGCCCTGTGAGAGTCGAGTGTTTGGTTCTCTAATGTTTACATAACACAATGCAGCTAGGTCTAGTCTACAAGACAATAATTAAACACAGCAAAGGTAGTTACAGAATAAAGTTAAATTAGGAAACGCCTTTACATAACCAAAATTTAAAATTTCAATAAAGAATTAAAAATTAGAAAATATAAATTTTTATCGTGATTTTATAGTGATTTTTGTACACCCATGCTTTACTCAATTTTTTAAATTTAGAACCACTCTGTCCTCCCACCCTCCATCTTAATGCAACTTCTGTTCTCCTAATAGATATTTTTCACTTTCACTACGCCTCTTTCTACTTTGGCCTTCTCCATTGCTTTCCAAACTTTATTTCTATCCATGCTATCATATGCCTTCTCTACATCCATAAATACCATTTCCAAGTCTTTCCCATATTCATACCTTCTTTTCATCAGATGTCGTATGCAAATATCAAATCTATTGTAGACCTCTGTTCACTAAATCTGTGCTGGACCTCTCTCCACCTTCCTTTCATTTCATTTCTTATTCTCTTTTCTAGTATCTTCTTATATATTTTTGTTCAGTGGCACATTTGCATTATCCCTCTATAACGTGTACACCTCTTCCTGTCCTCTTTCTAGAAAATAGATATTATAACTCCCTTTTTTAATTTTTCCAGTACTTTCTTCTCTTTCCAAATCACTCTCAGCACCCTTTATAACAATTGTATATCTACTCTATCTACGGCTCTTATCATTTCCACATTCAATGTGTCCACACCCGGTGCTTTTACTTGTTTCAACTTCTTTAATGTATCCTACACCTCTTTCCATGAGGGATCTCATTCCTCCTCTTAATTTATTTCTTCCTGCTCCTCTGTTTCACTCTTCCAGGTTAAACACCTTTTTTAAATATCTCATTTATAGTTCCTTTTCTTCTTCTCGTGTCTACAACGTTCTTCCTTTTTCATCCAGCTTTCTAACTTATTGTCTTTTCTCTCACCTGCTGCTTTTTACCTTAGCATATAGCACCTTCTTACTTCCTTCCATGTCCCGTTCCAAGATATCTGTCCATTTTTGCATCCAATCCTTCCTGGCTGCCCATACCATTCACTTCACACTTTTATTATTATTATTATTATTATTCTTGCCAAACCCTTCCTTCACCTCTGACAAGACGTGTATTAATCACAACTTGTGAATGTGTGGAATGCCAGGCCTCCACTGTGGTTCGGATTTCTCGTTAAACTGTTGGTCCTCCATTTCATCTCACAATCACCCTACCATTACACATAAGTGTAAGTGCGTACAACCCGAATGGGTAGTAAGACACGGTGCTAATAATAATAATTTATTCTTCTTCCTATATTCTTCCTTTGTTTACTCATTCCTATTCTTAAAATTCCTGAATGCTTTATTATTCTCCTTTAATGCTTCCTTCTACCAGTAGTTCTACCAATATGTCTCCTTCCACCTTCTCTTATCATTTTTACTCCCACACACCTCTTCTACAGCTCCCACCAAACTGTTCTTAAACCTTTCCCATTCAACCTCTTCACTTTGCATCTCATCCTTGGGCATTAATATTCTTGCCTTTCTTAGGTACAGCTTTCTTTCCTCTTCATTTTTCAACTACTGTACCCTTATTCTTCTTTCTTGTCTTATTATCTTTCTCCTACATTCCCATCCCTTTATGTCTGCCAACAACCTGTGGTCACTATTTAAGAACACACTTGGTATTACCTTGATGTTAATGGTCTGCCTTTTCATTTCTTCATCCATGAGAAAGTAATCTTTCACCGAAATTTGATCCCCATCCCAACCTTATCCAGTTATCTTATGGCTTTTTCTTTCCTTCTTATAACAGCTGTTTGCCATTTTCATTTTATTTCTTGCACATAACTCCAACAACCTTCTCCCATCATGGTTTTTCTATTACTATCCTTCTTTTCCTAGTACCACCTCAAATCCTCCTCTTTTTTTCTTCTACTTTAGCATTAAGATCCCCCATTACTACCTGCCACTCGTTTCTCACATGCCTTTTTAGATCTTCCTCAAACTTGTCTTTTTATTCTGCTGGGCAGTCCACTTGTGGGGCATACACTTGTATCAACTCTACCCTTTTTCCTCTCTCAATTATTTCATCTTGATTATCCTATCATTAATCCCTTACCACCTCCACCTGCAACTCTTCTCTCACTACAAAGCCGACTTTGTTTTTCCTCCCTTCATTTTTCCCCATCTGATACAAAATTTAACCTTTACTTAATTCCCTTATGCTGCTCCTTCGCCACTCGGTCTCACTCTCCTCTCATCCATCATGGGCACAATCTCCTCCGCTCTTCCAGTGAGTGTGTCAATGTTCAGAGTCCCTTTTCCTACCTATGTTTGTCAACAATTTTTCCAACTTTTTTCTTTATTTTCTCGAGTACTTTGGTTTGTTTTGGCCACCGGCTTACTTAGCTTGTCGTGGCCTACAACTGTACAATATCAAAATAAAATAAGCCCTTTATTTGCATTTTAAATACTTAATATTATGTTATACTACCTTTTTTTCAGTATCCAGTTTTGAAAATCCGTCTTCAAGATATCAAAATGATCATCAAACGAAGATTTTTACTAAGACATGTGGTGAGAGGTTTTTTTTATTTTGTGAACTAATTTTATGTTCAGTTACATTATAGGTTTATTTTAATTGGTAGCTCCATGATCATCAGATGGATATTTGACTAAGACATATGCTTAGAGGTCACTTTTTATCTTATGAACGTAAATTATCTTAATTTGAATTATTTTTAAAATTCTGTCCCTTTGGCCATGAATGTACTACAATTTGCATGTTGTTTGTGTGTTTCTACCTGACTTTTTATCAACATTACAAAATAAAAAATTTTGTGTGTGTACTTATGTACACGCGTGAGAAGTTATACTTCTTTGGCATCATTAAAAGAATTTAATAATATATATATATATAAAATTTTAGAAAATAATAAATATATATGACATAATTTGTACTAAATATTATAAGATTCTTAATTTTAAATATTTTTTATTGATTATTTAATATTTTAAAAGTAAATGAATAAATTTAATAATAAATTCAAAAATTGAATTTAAGCTTATTCATTTTTTAAATATCTATTATTTTCTTAATTTAATATTCACTTTTCATTTCTATCAAAAAGTTTATTAAATGTTTTATTAATTTTATTTCTTTATTTTGTAAATACTAAATAACCAATAATAAATATTTAAGAATAATAATTTAATAATATTTAGTACTAATTATGTTAAATAATAATATTTTAATTTATATCAATAAATAATACATACGGATAGTTAACCTCAATTATATTGGAGCACTTGAAAAAGTCTATTAGCACAATTTTTTTCACTAATATTTACGAATAGTAAATAATATTAATCAAAATATTCAATTTAAATCACTACTGAATATAATTTATTAGCACATATATAATTCGCACTTGTATGAAACTAAAACACGTGTTGTGAATGTAGAAACTAGAAACATGTGGATAAATATTATATATATGAAAACAGTGATCAGAGGCGATGAGTGTACCAACATGCGCGACTAACAGAGGTTCTATTTCAATTTTGTTGGTAGCTTTTTTTTTCGAGACTTAATGAGCGGTTTAGCTTCAACCTGTTACTTTTGTGTTACAGTGATGCACGCGCATCTTAAAATTTCACTCTCATCATTTTTTCATAACGCGCCTAAAGAAGTATAACTTCAAAAAGTCTATAACACCTACAGATCATTGAAGGCTTTGTGAAAAGATATTTGTTTGTGTAGTATAATTTTTTTGTTGTAGTAAATATGTATACACCAATACTATGACCCTCACAACCTCATTATTTTTTGATCAAACCATTCTTCACTCCAAAAATCATGTTTACCTCAAAGAATGCTTGGTGCTTTTATGTGTATGTTTAGACCTGAGCCAAACCTTTCACAATAAACTTTTCTATATCTTCATAAAACAAAACCTAGAATCACATCAAACACTCAAAACACCACTCATAAATGAAATACACTCCCAGAACTAACTTCCCTTATTTTAGGGGCAAGTGTGCAGGCATTTTTTACTTTAATTCTAGTTCTGATAAAGTTTCAATGAAACTTTTTACTTTCTCACTACTATATAGGTAGAGAAAGTATTGTGATTTAGAACAAAATTGGACTCGAGATTTTGATGTCTTTCGACGTTTCATGACACCCCCAAATTTGAAAAAGTGGTTTTTGAATTTCCGTCTGTCAGGGTAGAGTCCAAACTATTTGCCCTATTGGGCTAAAACTTCATATCTAGGGTTTTAATAGGGCTCCCTAAGGGGATTTTGGAATTGGATATCTAACCCTAAAATTAAGGTTAGCTTACTTAAGAGTGAAAAGAGAAAAAATCATTTTTCTCCAAATTGGCTCTAACAATTTTGATTAAAATCCGTAGTGAGGCGTTGATTAAGATTATAAACAAAATGGCTATTTACATTTTCCCATGAAAACAATTTTTAGGGTACTTTACAGAAGTGGAAATGTCCATATCCCCGCAACTATTTGATATACTAAATTACTTATTATTGCAAAAATTGTAGCACTATTAAAGATAAAAAAAACTTTTATTTGAAATATATTTTTATAAAACCAATAGTTTCTGAGATATTGGCAAATATATTAATACAATTTTGTTAGCTTTAGTTGTACAAAGAATCTACTTATGTTTTAATGCAATAATTCTCTAATGCCATAGACTAAATATTAGTAAGTCTCTCAAAAGGTTAATGTTCTTTTTCCTAATCTCTTAGGGGAAATGTTTGTACAGCAATGATTATCTTTATCATTTTAGACTCAATAGTCAATATTTACATTTTTGTTGGTCACTATATATATATGAGGAATTTTATAGCAATGCGGCGACCTGAAGGTTTGCAACACCTAATAAAATGACAAAAACTTTAACCGGAAGTAGAAATTTTAATACAAAGTGTTGACCCTTGTGGACCCAATATTGATATTTTTTATTGGATCAAATATACAAATGAGAACATTAATTCTTTAAAAATAAAATTATGAAATTTAAAACCAGGAGTGAAAAAATGTTTTACATAAGTATAGACCAATTTATGCTTAAATTTGCTAGTGTATATTATATCGGTTCACATAATATATATTAGTTGAGTAGTCCTAAATATCTCTATTTTTCTTTCCAGTTCAAGTATTACAGTACATTATTTCAAGTTATATATATTAGATATATTAGATATATCTAATACATCTAATATATCTAATATATATATATATATATTAGATTATATAAATTAGATATTAGATAAATTAAAATATAGTACAAACATACATTTTACAAAATGTTGATTTTTTGTTAAAAAAAATTGTGATGATTTAAATCAGTGGTTCTTAATCTTTTTTGGGTCACAGACCCCTATGAGAATCTGGCCAGGGACCCCCTTGCCATAAAAATGCACATAAATACACACCCAGAAAATTTTGCTTACTATCTATCCCTTTAAAACAAAAATGTCTATCCATACAAACCCAATATCAAACTTTTTACTGGTCAAAATTTACAAATGAGAAATTTAATAGCATTGCAATCACTTTAAGATGTATAATTAATATCGTTATTAATATATTTAATATTATTATTAGAGATGAGTCGACTCCACTATTTCTCGAATCCGAATCTTCATTTTATTTTCGAATCTCGAATCTTGAATCTGAATCCTAGAAAATCGTTATAAATTTTAATGATTTACAAATAGACCCACATTTCACAATATAGGCCTAAACTGTGAATTAATGTTTATTTCAATCATGCTTTCAATTTTGATCAACCAACCCCCTCCCCCCCTTCGCAAAATACAGGTTGAAATCCATCCAAATTAAACAATCTAGACTCATATTCTTGTTTAAAAATCAAATAAATCAACATTTGAGTGTCTTTTAGTTATTTTTAAAAGTGTTGTTAGAATGGGTTAAGTTTCTAATAAACATGTGAAATAAACAGATAAGGCCTATATATCCTTTGATCAACTTTAATCATCATTAAAGGATATTTTATTGTATTAAGATAGCAAAAATAAAAATACAAACAAATATTTTTAATAATAAAGACTAAAACAACATGCTTAACAATTAAACATACATTGGAAATAGTGAACTCAATGCTTAAGTATGTTTTATTATTATTTTCTTTTATATCCATTATCAATTTTTGCGTATAAAACAAATATATTCGATTCTTGCGATATATCGATTTCTGAGAATACATTCTATTTAAAACACGAACATATTTTCGACTACAATATGTTCATTCCCATTTCATAAGGCAGGACTACGTTTGAATATTTCTACAATTACTTCAATAACATGATGCTGGATATAGAAGTGTGGGGCAGGAGGCCAAGAGGAAGACCAAGGGATAGGTGGCTGAAGTGAATGAATAGCGTTGGGGAGGAGAGAGAAGAAGACTGGGTCATTGTGGAGAAGGAGAGGTGGTGGGGAGAAATGATACGTTAGAGAGGCTTATGATCCAAACAGACTCAGCCAATAGCTGGAAACTCTTCATGATGATGATCAGCCATACATCTTTTAATAGTTTATATTAATTAAACCCCTCTTTAACATGTTTTATTCTTAGTTTTGAATTTCTCATAGATAAGATAAAATATTTGATGATTATTTCCAATGTCTCAATTGGGTTTTCATGTTCATCTCAACTTTGTTAACAGCAGAATAGCTTTAAAAAAATTAGAGCTGGGCCAAATTCACATTTTATGAATACAAATCCAAATCTCCAATTAATCTTCAAATCCCAAATCCAAATTTGAAGCTTGGAAATAATTATGAACATAAGAGGAAATATAAATATAATAGAATAATAAAAAATGCCAATATGACCTAAATGTTAAAATTAATTCTTTTATAATCCATTCATTATAACATTCATACTTTCAGTTGAATATTAAATTACTGGCCTAAGATCTGGTTGTTAAGTTCATTCTACAATGATTATAAATTGTTCTGAACCACCAATAATCAATTAGAGCTCTAAAACAAATTTAATTTGTAAAATAGATTATATTTAATGATATGCGCTTTTGATTCAAAATTTTCTTGAATCCTCAAATTTCAATTATCCTTAAGAATTCGAGTCTCTCATCCCTAAAAATAATATTAAGTATATTGTATGGGGTGTTCACTAAAATAAAAGGTGTTTCCCTTTTAATAGATTTGGCTGTCTTTTGCCAGCGCAAAAGGTTAATCACCCAATTGAATGAAACCACAAAAAGAATTATTTTTTTAATTAACTCAACTTTATTATACATTAAAATAATAACTATTTGATTTAAATATAAATTATAATATGTTGCTATTATAGCTGATTTTTTATTTACTCCTTAAACAATATTTAATTTCTTAAAAATATAATTTCATACATATTATTTAAATTTTCAAGCACATTTTCTCACTTCGGTTACTTAAAATATGTAACAGGGTTAATTAATTCAACAAAGCAAAAAAATATTTAGTTAAAAAGCTAATCAAGGCTTTATTAAGCCTCAAAATATGTATGCCAAATTTATTTTGGCATGGTAAATTTTTAATTCATATTCATAATAGACTTTTTCAACCATTTGAAGTTTTAATGATAATCAAACCAAAGCTATAGTCCATCCAACATAGGGGTGATGGTAACTAATAGCTAGTAGAATAGTTTTATTACAAACATTGGTTAAAAGTTACCAATATTAACCTTTGTGGAAATAATCATTATTTTCTTAGTAATACTAAATTATCAATCAAAAGTGTTTATAAACTATTCTTAAAAATGAAAATGGAAAAAAAAAGTAAAAATAAACTAATAAGTAAATTTAATGAAAAAACCCCACCCAGGGAAAGAAAAAAAATGTGAAAAGAATCCATTGCACAAGGGTGACATCTTTCTTTTGTTCTTTCTTCAATAGTAGAAATCATCAAACATACATTTAAACACAAATTTTAACACAAATTGATTAATATTTTGGCATTGTATTTATCAAACAAAAAAACAGAAGAGTAAATATACCTTGAACAAACACTAAATTACTTCATTTTGAATTCAAAAAGAAACTGTTAGAAAAATACAGTGCCAACTGTTGTAGGAGTCAAAATAAATTTCTCAAACTTTTGGTTATTTGGTTACCATAAAGTAAAATATTTTATTTTGTAAACACATGTCTATGAACACAGTCTAAAGCATTTATTACATCATCAACTGCCTGATTTCATCCAGTTGGCCATCTTAATTTATTGACACAAGGCAGACTTTTAGACGCTCTCATTTATAAAGCATTTTCAAGTGAACTACAGACACCATTTCCACAAACCCCAAACAGCTATTTTTTATGTTTCTATTTAAATTATGTAAAAACCCTTCCAATAAAAAAAATCATAGCAACAAATTGTTTATTATCATCATTATCATCACCACTCCCACCACATACAGCTTGGGAAATGGATACACGAAAGTAGGTCTGGTAACTTTTACTGTCAATTACTACCACTCCTACACTGGATAGCCTATAGATTGACTGTGTTTATAATGTGATTCCATGAAAAAGTAGATTATTCTATTTTTAACCTGTATTTTGGGATTCATTTGTTTTAATTTCAGGCAATAAATCATAGAATTTACTTAGCCGAAAGCTATAATTAAGATTACTATAATATTAAACTACTTTTGTTGCACACATTGATTGATATAAGTGGAAAACTGGCTTTGAAAACCCCTACTGAAGATTACACTTTTATTCATTACAGATCTTGGAGGTTCATTTTGAAGATGGCCGCCAGTTGTAACTCTTGTACTAAGGTCTGATTATCAATCACTTTTGTGTTTCTTGCAGGGGTTGGAGGTTTATTGTGAAGGCAACAGTCATTTGAAACACTTGTACCTTTCATTCAAATCTCTGGAAGATAGAGATATGCTGTACCAAGGTCTGATAGGTCAGCACAGTCTGAAATTGGACAATACGGATCAAGAGATGATGACTCTGCAGTGGCAGAATGGAGTTATATCGAACTATGATTACCTGATGTACCTAAACAGGTGATTTAGTGTGGTTTTTTCCCTTCTTAAGATAATATTTGTACATATATGCATACATACCTAATCATGCCGTTCCCTAATGGGGTAGGCGAGAAACTGTGCATATAGCTCAAAAAACAACTCCTTACTTAATCCATCTTCACTAACGTTTTCCACACGTCCCTATCTTATATACTTCCTTTGATTCAACATCATCCCTACTTTGAGTCATACATGCTCTTTTATTATTTCTCTTTTTCACAGATTCGTATACAACATTTAGCCACGTCTTACATAGCCTTCCCCTTCCTTTTGATCCACACACTCTAGCTTCACATATTTGCTTTGTCACTTGATCCACACTTCTCAATATTCCCAAACCAATTTAAGTCACTTGAAACTTTTACATTGACCTATTGAAAATGAAATTGCTATGTACATTCTTTTTATCCTGATATGTAGCACCTTTTATCTTAATATGTAGAAAACTTGCTTTGACTGGTTACCCTATTTTACTTCACATCCTGTTTCCAGCCTGTGGCCTGGGTCAGTTTTTTTATTCAAGCCATATAGTTTCCACTACCGGCCTGCTAGGCCTATCATATCTTCATATGCCTTATAATTTAACTTAAGACTAGGCCCCGTATGCAAGAAGGATGCTAAGCACGGCCAAAGTACAAGCAAAGTATGAGATGCATGCTAGGACGATTGATGACACAATATCTTAAGTCTCACCAAAGTCTGGTCCTGAGCTTGCTTTGGCTGTACTTTGCCCGTACCTTTATGATATTTCCACAATATGGTGCTGCACGCATATAAGATCGAGACAGCTATTTTCACGACAGTAATAGCGGGTCTAGATCATCAAGATTTTCCTTTTTTTGACATTCTTAACTAGTTTGTTGAAGAAGAAGATTATGAAGTGGTGAGAATTTCTCAGATGCATGTAAGGGATTTAGAGAATCCTTGGCATATAATAGGCCTAAAATATATTTAACTTAAGGTACTAACTAAAAAATATAAAACTACAGATTTACATATTTTTAAACAATATTTTTTTCTGTGTCACTTTGGTCTAGTTACTATAGGCCTGATAATGTTTTTTAATATCTGATCTTGAATTTAGTAGTGGATTTATTGCATTCTTGTGAGTGTTATCCTAGGTAGTATAAAATTTATGATTTTGGGGGTTTTCAAAGAGAAAAAAATCACCTAAATTATATTGTTCAGGTTCCGTACCCGACTTGTCCATTCCTATGAATATTTAAGCGTTTCTGAGATTTTGATATTTAGGCCTACATTTTCATTTAAACCATCATAATAATGTAGGTCTAAACAATAGATTGTGTGTGCAAGCAAGCTGTTTCAAAGTTAAGCTTAGAGAGTACCACGAATGTGAAGACCTTGAGAGATTTTATTTTACTATGGTAGCAATTAATTTTATTAATAAACCAACATTTTTTATTGATATTCATCGGTATAGTATAACAGATTCAAATGAAAGGCCTACGAAAACCACTCACCTTTTGGTAATTACCAGTAGAGTTGAAACTCCTGGTTATTTCTTCCCATGATCTTTTATTCGCAGCTAAACTCCCTACATCCGGTTTTTTACTTTCTATAATATGCACGAGTCTTGGGTTTGCTCCAATAAATATATTCACTCGTCCTGATTAAAAGGGGAATGTTTATGTTTTTCTGCCATTTTCAGAGATGTTTGGGCATTTATGATCAGGTTTGTTAAATTTATGAGCAAAATCGTCACTATAGAAGGCAGTGGATGTAGAGAATTTTATTTTCTGCTGGATACTTAACTCTCTATACCTCTGGGTATGATTTTTACCACGTGACTGCTCGCCATACATTCTAGCAAAGCACCCACCAGACTTAGCTAGTGCTGTGCTAGTGCTAGCCCAGTACTTTGGCTGTGCTTAGCATCGTTCTTGCATACAGACCTAGGACAGGCACAGAATCCAGTCTCTGGTCATTAATTCAATAATGTGAAAGGGTAGCTAAATCCACATTTCACAATGATTCTTTTTCTCCCATGTCGGGAATCGAACCCGGCATCCAAGGCTCAGTAGACAGGCATGCTATTGACTGAACTAAGGTGTTGGGTCTGGTTACACTATATTGTTGCTTATAAGAAAGGGTCGTACAATACTTGGTCAAGGTAATGGACGATATTATTATTATTATTATAAATAGTAACAATAAAACTGTAATTAAATATTAAAATTATTATTAAAATGAAAGGAAAAGAAAGTCTACTAATATATCTTTCATTGAGATGAGAAACTTTCTTCTGTTGAGGCCTGGTGTTAATCTTGACTTGGTAATCCAGTGGCACAGGTTTGTTCAGATTCTTGTATTTGGTGTCAAAACAATGTTAGTTCATTTGCTGTTCGAGAGAAACTGTAGTATGGCCTATACATTCTGCATAAAAATATCTGCACTGTAATTGATAGACCAAGTTATTTGTTTTGCAGTTTTAATGACCTATTGTGCAAATATTGATGAATTAGCAGAAGGGGAGGGATTTTACCCCACATGAAACGGGTGGGTGTTGAATTAGAGGATGAAACAGGTAAAGCAACAAGAGTGAACAAACTAACAGTGAAAATGATAAGAACTTTAAAAGAAAAAATAATACATTTACTATACAGAGGACTGAAAATTAAATGAAAGGAGGAAATATAGTACCGATTTTTAAGAAAGTAGATAAAACATATAAAGTAGGATAGAAAGACAAGGCCTACACATTTACTAGAAAATTGTAGGCCACAAAGTTCACAATTGAAACTCAACAAAAGACATAGCAATGTAATTTCCGGGGCACATCAGTCCCCTTCTTCTAGTGAAGTGATGTCAATGACAAGGGAGAATATAAGGCCTAGAAAAGCTATAAAGCTGGATGGAGTACAGCTGAGATATGTACAACGTTTACAGTATCTTGGAAAGGCCAGAGTAGAGGAAAAACTAATATTAAGAGGATGGCAGGGGGATATGTTCTACAGAGAAAGCGGAAGGCATTTTACTAAATTGATCCAGCTACAGGCTGGAAATTGATTATGACAACCCTACAGTTGTTAGTTTGTTTTCTTTGTTCTTACCTTTTTTACAGCATTCAATTTGTTACCTATACTTCAGCCTGTCTCGTAGCTGTCAGTTTGCTCTCACTATTTCATACTTTCTCATATTAATTTGTCAGTATGTTACCTGTGTTTCAGTCTTTAACACATCTATCACTTTGCTCTCTCTATTTCATACTTTCTCATATTAATTTGTTATTATGTTACCTGTGTTTCAGTTTATGACACAGCTGTCAGCTTGTTCCCTTTGTTCTCCCCCTTTCTCACAGTTTATACCTTATGTTTCAACCTTTCTCACAGCTGTCAGTTTGTCACATTTGTTTCCCCATTTCTCCCAGTTTGTCCATTGGCTTTTAACTCTTCACACAGTTTTCAATTTGTTCCTTTTGTTTCAACATTTCACAGTTGTCAATTTGTTCTCTTTATATCAGCCTATCCCACAATTGCCAGTGTGTTTAATTTGTTTCATCCTTTCTCACAATTGTCAGTTTTTTTACCTTGTGTTTCAGCCTTTCGGACCGGACGTTTAACGACCTGACCCAATACCCAGTATTCCCTTGGGTCATATCTGATATGAGTTCCTCCACACTTGACCTGTCTGATTCCTCTTGCTTCAGGGATCTTAGGAAGCCTGTTGGGGCCCTTAACCCAATCAGATTGAAGAGACTCAAGGTAATATTCACCATTGTAGTCATAGCCTATTTTTTTGTCCTGGGTTTTTGGTCTAAATATTTTACTCAATTTTTTTATGATATATCTTCGTCCTCATCAACTGTTTCCCACCTGTAGCCCGGTCAGTTAGTAAAATGCCTCCATCTTCCTCTATACTTCCACCATTCTTCCTCCTTTAATTGCTTCCATTCTTCTCCTTTCACTTGCACACTTTCTGTTATCTGCTCCTCCCATCTCTTTATTAGCCTCTCTTGCGGTCTTTTCCCACATACTTCATTTCATTATGATTCATGTTGTACAATTAATAACTCATTAACTAAAATCATTTCATAATAAAATCAAGTAACTCCCCTAAACACTTGCATTACACTTATTTAAATGCTTCTTATTATAAACTAGTTTAAGTTAATAAATTGAGCTACAAAAAAAATTCATTATCTAATTTTGGATGTCATCACATTCCTTAACTTTGAGATAGTTGTTTTAGTTCTGTGCTGCGGCTGGGTGAATCTATATTTTTACAGTGGGACTTTAAATCGTATCATTATTACATTGTTTGCAACACTAGAACTTTTTTTTGGTACATATTTATAGAGATGGGTTAAATCCCAAATCTTAAATTTTCTTTCAAATCTTGAATTCAAAGTTGAGTTCTCGAGTCTTTAAAAATGTACACTTTTAGTTGAAGTGAGAATTTGAAAAAAAGTTGTCACTGACAAATAATATTTTGTTTGTCATGTATATTACATCATACACAACAAATATTAAACTTTTTAGTAACTTAATTATTTTAGTTCAATTTGATCCTTTTTTTTGTAATTTTACTACCCTCAAAACTATATAATTCAATGTAGCAATTGCTTATGGTTATATCACATCAAGATCTTCATTGTATTCAAGATACTTTTTGAGATTTTTACAAATTTCGAGTACCATAGAATTTGAGGATTTGGATGTTCCATCTGTATATATTTAAATTGATAAAAATAAAGCTACCAGCTCATTGAAATATTTCCATTGAATTCTTTGTGCTCATAAAAACATTGAATACATTGAATCTGGAATCTTCACTAACATTTTACTTTGATTCTTATATCTCTGTAATACAATACATCTTAATTATAATTAATGTTGTAGTTTGTCTTTAATTAAAATACTGTTATTATTGTATTGGCTAGTGCTGGGCTAATCAACTATTTTGCCGATCATGTTGATGCCATTTATTCGTTGCTGATTAGACCGATCACCAATGCTGATCATTTGGTTTATTTAATTTTAAATATTGCAAAGATGATGTATTAATAAAACTAAAAAAAAAAATCGACCATTTATGTGGGCCATTTTAATTTTGTTCAGTATAGTAGGTTTGATTATACAAGGCTGAATTAAAACTATAGTTAGTTTAAATATAATTCCTTTTACTGTTGACTCTATCATATTTTAAAGACAGTTTCAGTCAAATTGAGTCCACTTTGTTTATAGAAGTTTGTGTTAGTTCTATATAAGAATTTTACTTTGAAATCTGCATAAAATGTTGTAGCAAATAATAAAAATAAAAACAATATATATATATGTTAGTTTTATTTATGAAAGAATAATAAACAATTAAAGAACAAAGAGCAGATGCTCGCCACTCGAGATATAGACCGGAACTAAAAAAGACGGTTGCGTGAGACGCCCCGGTGACGTCATCACAGAAGTGACGTCACAAATCTTAAAGCGGAACAGTTACCAAACTCGTGTTTGTTATTATAGGCCTAGTTAAGAGAATGTTTATTTATTATACACAACACCCCCTCTCAAACACGTGTTAACTTTATTAATGTCTATCACGCCAAGTCCTTGTATGCACTGATGATGGCTTGGTCCGAACAGTCCTTTCGTGAGCACATCAGCTACCATCTTGTTTGTTGGAATGTATTTCACATTGATTTCGCCTCGTTCAAAAACTTCACGCACATAGTGATGCCGAATGTCAATGTGTTTGGTACGAGAGTGGTACACAGGATTATGCATGAGCTTTTCTGCTCCTTGATTGTCACAATAAACAAGAGTTGGTATTGCATTAACACTCAAGAACCCGATTTCTTTTAACAGGTTTCGTAAGTAAACTGTCTCTTTTGCTGCTTCCGTAAGAGCCATGTACTCTGCTTCAGTGCTTGAAAGAGCCACGGTGGATTGTTTTCTCGCCTCCCATGTCACGGCAGAGCCTGCCACTTGAAAGGCGTAGCCTGTGTATGATCTTCTGTCATCAAGGGCTCCTCCCCAATCTGCATCCACGTATCCAATCAGTTCAGCGCCAGATCTCTTGTAGACTAGTCCATGGTTGCTCGTACCTTTCAAGTATCGTAAGACGCGCTTCGCCGCAACCCAGTGTCCTTTTCCGGGGTTTAGGTTGTACTGGCTCAAAGAGCTCACCGCATACGCAATGTCTGGTCGTGTAGATACTGCGAGGTACATCAGAGAACCGATGAGTTGCTGGTACGGAACTTCGCTCATTTCCTCTGCCTCCTCCTCCGTAGATGGCTCCATGGCTTTGGATAATTTGCTGTTTCCATCTAATGGGGTATTTACCGGTTTGCAGTCTTGCATTCCGAACTTTTTGAGAACATCTTCTATGTACGATTTCTGTGACATAGTGACCAACTTTGAATTTTCATCTTGTTTGAATTCAATTCCAAGACAGTAGTGCAGCTTTCCTAAGTCTTTCATTTGGAAGTTTTGAGACAAATCGTCTCTCAATCTTGTGTAGGCTTCTTTACTGTTTGTAGCTATGATCAAATCATCTACATAAACAACCACGATAAGAGTCACACAACCATCATTCATGTGGTACACACACTTGTCACAATCTAATTGTTTGAGTCCAAAAATTTCTAGTCTCTCGTGCAACTTTTTGAACCACTGTCGGCCCGACTGCTTTAGGCCATATATGGACTTTTCGAGTGAACAAACTAGACGCTCCATTCCAGGGGTAATGAAACCGTCCGCCTGTTCCATATAGATCTGTTCGTCAAGATCTCCATTTATGTAGGCCATTACAACATCAAGCTGATACAAAGTAAGGCCTAACTCAGCTGCTAGGGCAGCAACTAGTCTTATTGAGCTAAGTCTCGCAACAGGTGAAAATGTTTCATGGAAATCAATCCCTGGGCGTTGGTTATAGCCCTTCGCTACCAACCGAGCTTTCCGGCGTTCGACATTACCGTCTGGCCCATACTTTGTTCTGAGTACCCACCGACAACCAATGACAGCTTTATCTTTTGGGCGTGGTTTCAATGTCCAGGCCTTGCTGTGTGTCAGAGCGTTGAACTCAGCTTCCATCGATTTCTGCCACTCAGCTGCATAAGGTCCTTCTAAGGCTTCTTGTACAGATGGATTTACTGCCTCTTCATACATCAAGCTCGCACTTTCAGGTTTTGGCGTAACCAGATTAAAATGTTTTGCTGGTCGTCCCGGCTTTCCTGTTTTAATCAATTTAGGTCGACCAGGCCCCCTCTTATTCTCAATCACTGTGCAGTCTTTGCTTAAATTTTCTGATTTGAGGTAATTCTCATTGACTTCAATAGGCCTATCAGGATCAATGGGATCACTTTCTTGAACTTTATCTACATGTCCATCAGCATTAGAAATAGGGTCTTTCACACTGTTATCAACATATAAGTAAGAAGGTTCAAAGTTCGCACACTCCTTTTGTTCATCCGAAACTTTGACAGTTTCAAAATTTTCCAAAAATTTTACATCTCGGCTTCTCAATATTTTTTGTTTTTCTGGGTCCCAAATTCGATACGCTTTCGATTCAGTAGAGTAACCCACAAAAATACCTGCCTTGGATCTTGGGTCAAACTTTCCTTTATTTGGGGCCTTATTCAGCATATATGCCTTGCAACCAAACGTCTTGAAATGTCCTATGTTTGGTTTTAGCCCGAACCAAATTTCATAAGGGGTTTGTTCTTCCAGCTGTTTTGATGGACATCTGTTTCTGATGTAAGCAGCTGTGGCAATCGCTTCGGCCCAAAAACTTGTTGGTAAGCCAGACTCCAACAGCATACATCTTGCCATCCCCACCAGCGTGAGATTCATGCGTTCAGCTTTGCCGTTCTGTTCTGGAGTTTCTGCTACGGTATGTTCTCTTCTTATCCCTGCGATGCGCATTTCTTCTGTGAACTCTTTTCCGCAGTACTCCAGGCCATTGTCTGTCCGCAAAGTTTTGATTTTCTTTTCGTGACGGTTTTCCGCTAATGCTTTGAATGTTTCAAAAGCCTTTTTCACGTCACTTTTATGTTTTAGAAAATGAACTTCTACCCAGTTAGATTTATCATCGATAAACGTTGCAAAATAAGAAGCACCACCATGAGATTTCACTCTCATTGGGCCACAAACATCTGAGTGCACTAATTCAAGTAATTTTTCACTCTTCGACTCAGACCTTTTTGGAAAAGGCGTAGCAACTTGCTTTCCTAAGATACAGGTTTCACATGTTGAAAATGTTTCCGATTTCTTAAAATTCATACCGCTAACCATGTCTTTCTGAACAAGTTTCTGCAAGTCATACGCATTTAAATGTCCATATCTTCTGTGCCACTTTTCAAGTTCACTAAGATTGCCTGCCTTACTCACGTTAGCTACATGTGTCGAACTCTCACTTTGCATGTAAGGTTCGATAAAATACAAATTTCCACGTTTACGAGCAGTTAACAACACTTCACCATTTTCGACAATTTCAGCATCATTTGCATTAAAACACACGCTTCGCCCTTTTTCAACAGTTTTTGAAATTGAAAATAAATTTGTCTTAAGTGTGGGTACAAAAAGAGTGTTTTCTAACCTCACTTTTACAAATTGGCCCTTTTTATTTGAAACATTCATTACTGCAGTTCCAATGCCTTCAATGTCAGTTGTTCTGTCATCCGCTAACCTAACCTTCTGACTTATGGTTGGCGTGAGTTCCAAAAAACTATTCTTGTCGCGGCACATGTGTGTTGTTGCTCCACTGTCAACACACCACACGTCATCTCTTCTCGTTAACTTCGCACAGAGAGTGCTCACTGAAGATGATGTCAATGTCACGATCTCTTCTGCTGCTGCATGGGTTTGCTCTGATGCCATCGAAACTTGCTTTTTATTCGCCATTTTTGTCCAGCAATCGGCTGCCTTGTGTCCCAATTTTTTACAATAGTTACACTTATATAACCGTTTTGATGCTTTAAAATTCCTATTTTGATTTTGCACACCACTTTGACCTTTGATCTGAAAAACTTTATTATTTTGATTTGTAGGTAGGCCTACACAGTTTTTATCTGGAGGTCTGTTTTTATTTAGACTTCGCCCTATGGGAGATTTTACATAGAAAGCGCCTGAACCATTTAAGTCTGCTTTCTTGTCCTGTCTTGCACTGAATTCTTCTAGAAGTTTTACTTTCAAAGACTCTGTGTCCGGTAGTTCATCTCTAGCTTCGATTGCACAACGAAAATTATCGTAGCTATCTGGCACACTGTATAATAACACGATGGTTAATAATTCTTCAGAAATGCGAATATCCATTTCATTGAGTTTGTCAACTGTGTTGAGAAAATTCGTGAGATGATCCGCCATGTTTTCTCCTTCTTGCATTTTTGTGAACAAGAGTTTTTTCAAAAGTGTAGCTTTTCTTGCAGGCCCTCTAGACTGGTAAACTAGTTCTAGTTTTTGCCAAACGTCTTGCGATGTTTCACAATGTCTTATGTGACAAAGTTCTGTAGGACTCACAGCTAAAATAATATCAGCTTTAGCTTTACGGTCAGCTTTGTCCCACGTGGCCGCGTGTCTAGCGGTATCAGCAATTGATTCCACGTCAGCACCTACAGCCGCTTTAGGCCTAGGATTGGTTCCATCGACGTATTCCCAGTGGTCGTTCTTAATTAAAATTGCTTCCATTTGTTGTCTCCATGTATCATAGTTTTCCTTTCCCAGCTTTTCTATATGTGTCAAGAAGCCGGCCATCTTGAATTAATGGATGTGATTTCAGGCGGCACTAACGATATTTATATTACCGCATTTACACTGCCCTATCACGTTAACAAAACAAATAGTCAATGTTTATCTTCTTCCAAAACGTTAATACAGCGTCCTGAACCCATAACCTGTTAGTTTTATTTATGAAAGAATAATAAACAATTAAAGAACAAAGAGCAGATGCTCGCCACTCGAGATATAGACCGGAACTAAAAAAGACGGCTGCGTGAGACGCCCCGGTGACGTCATCACAGAAGTGACGTCACAAATCTTAAAGCGGAACAGTTACCGAACTCGTGTTTGTTATTATAGGCCTAGTTAAGAGAATGTTTATTTATTATACACAACAATATATATTGTTCAGTAAATTTCTTGGAATTTAAAAAGAATAATTAATTCTAAAACAATTTAATGAGTATCAACTGATGAATAAATTATCGTTTTGAGATATAGATAAGTTCTGAATCCACAATGTAGTTTTGAAACTTCTAAAACACTTAAGTTTTAACTTGCCTTGAATCTTCCCCACGTTTGCCTTCCATCTAATCTTCCTAGTTTTATCTTCCCTTTAATGTTCCCCAGTTTTAGCTCATCTTGAATCTTCCCTAGTTTTAGATTCCCCTGGGTCTTTTGTTTTGACATTTTGTAAATATTTCTTTAAAAAAAAACATGTTGAAGATAAGTGTTTAGGAATACAATTTTTTGTGGAGATTATGAACTATTTCATTGTCGATTGACCTACATGCAGTACTCATA
This sequence comes from Timema californicum, assembly GCA_902141385.1. Lineage (NCBI taxonomy): Eukaryota > Metazoa > Arthropoda > Insecta > Phasmatodea > Timematidae > Timema > Timema californicum. The sequence goes on from CABFOW010003309.1 coordinate 35,600, forward strand.
GTTGTTACATTTGTTACATATTATCCAAAAGTGCAATTGAATGACTTATTATGATTTTACAAAAGTTGTTTTTTGGGGGAAAGTGCAACCTATTTTTGGGTCTTTGTGTTATTATAAAAAAATAAATTCTCGGTTTGATTTGTAAATTTATTGTGTCAGTTTTTTGCTTTTCCATTTTTTTCACATTTCTCAAATTTTCAAGACTCCTTTAAACTTTCAAGACAATATCCAAATATATTTTTTTCTCATCTCTATCTAGAATTTTTGAGTCTTGCGCATCCTTACTATAATCAATTTAAATGGGAAATCATTATTTGAAACTCGCCCCAAACTACTTTGTATCCTGATTTAACTTACACAATAATTTTTAAATAATTTTACTAAAGAAAAACCCACTATGTCTAGATATAATATTAGTTCGTGTAGGGTTGCCACGTTAATGGAAAACCAGAAAAACACAGGGATTTTTTTGTTTCTGGAAAGACAGAGAAAAAACAAAGAATTTCATCAAAAACTATAAAAACATTGAAAATCTGTGAATTTGTAGGCATTCAAATGAAAATTTTAATAGTTCCAACCCTGTTGATCAATAAATGGTAACACTTTCCACCAACACTGCATTTTATAAAATGTATTTATAAATATTATATACACCATAGAGCAATCTTCTAATAACACCATTAGAGAATACTAAACAAATGTTTTACCTTCGATAGTTGCATGTAGTTTTATTTATATACATCTCAATAGTTTTTAACTATCCCTAAATGCTTAGCCTATACCTCTTTAATGTTAAGAAGAATATTTATAAGATTATTGACACTAAGATGAATCCTAATAATTAATTAAAACAAAAATTTGTGTAGAAATTGTTGCTGAAATTAAATCGTAAAATATTAACTAGATACTTTTTAACACATTTTAAATACTTTTGGATGCTCTTTATTTTACTAAACAGTGCTTACCCTTCACATTGAAATAACCCAACCACTTCTATTGCCCCTAGATATCCTCTTTCCTGGAAATATTAGGTTGGTTATAAATAGAGGTGTGCAACGTCCACTTTTTAAATTCAAAGCAAACTCGAATTGACAATATGAGATATTCTCAAAACCAAATAGAAGCTTACATATTTTTTTTTTGTATGCTTGACAAAATGTTATATTGTGCTTAATTCTATAACTTTATGCACTAAAATCACTTAGAATTTATGTTTTTTGCACAATTTGTTGTAATATTTCATTCTAACCTTATATTATTATTATTATTATTACCCGTTCGGGTTATACGCACTTACGCTAATGTGTAATGGTAGGGCGATTGTGAGATGAAATGGAGGACCTACAGTTTAACAGTGTAATCCAAATCACAGTAGAGGCCTGGCATTCCCCACATTCACAAGATGTCTTGTCAGAGGGGAAGGAAGGGTTTGGTAATCAGATAAATCAGTCTTAGTTTTGAAGCTTCACTCACTGCTAGTTGGTTTCATAGCAACTGAAAACATTTTTTCATCAAGGCCAATTTATTTTAATCTTTATTTGTTGCTAAATAATTTCAATTACTTTTATATTAAGTTACATGTAGATTAACTATATTTTACATAGTTGTACTAAATGTTGTTTTATTTGTAGGAGCGCTGTGAAGAAATGCCTCCTCCCAAGTTCCTATATGGCTCTCACTACTCTGCTCCTGGGTTTGTATTGTTTTACCTAGTGAGGAAGTTCCCCCACTACATGCTCTGTCTACAAAATGGCAGGTTTGACCATCCAGACAGGATGTTTAACAGGTACATGTTCCCTCTTTGTGTTTGTCATTCAGTCAGTCAAACACAAACAGTCCACAATAATATAATAAATTTGTTGTTATAGTCAGCTTAACTTGTGTATGGTCACACAACAGTATTATTAACTTAGAAAAAATGTTTAAAGGAAAATACATTTATAAACCATAAGAAGTACTGAAACTATAGCAGAGGAAGTTATGGGGGGCAAAGTGGAGAGGGAGGATCACGAAAGAACTGGAATACGATCCTGGCCTCAATTTGAGGTAGAGTTAGATCACCTATTTAAACGAGTAAGAGAGACCCTTTGCTAAAAATTACTGACTTGGGCTAACAACTATGTAGGAACTTATACCATTACAACTTACAAAATCACACCATGTACCAAGTACTATAGTTTATAGTAAAATTGTCAAAACCCCAGGTCTATCTATTTTCAACGCTCCTATTCGACATTCCCTTCCTTCAAATAGGTAATTTTGACAAAGTGCGCAAAGTGTGAGGAGTGGGTGATGACAGAAAGATAAACTAATTAAGTGAAAACTGAGCAAATATAGCCCACCTAAGGAAAGAAAAAAATTTGGGAAGAATCCAATGCACAGATGTAACCATTTGCTTTCTTCTAGCTTCTATAGTAGTATAAATAACACACACACACACACACACACCTCTTATTCACTTATTAGTTTTTCCCTTATTTTTTTAATCAATTTTCATTATTGTAGTCACATATAACGGTATTACAAAATACATCACATTCACGTAATCTCAATATTTTACTTTCAAACAACCACTATTAAAAGTATACAATATAATGACTTCAATCTATATTCACTACTTTTTTAAAAATCTTGTTCGTTATTTTTCACTCATAAATATTCACTAACATTCTATGTATTACTAGGGAAAAAAATATTGGCTTTGTAATTAAACTAGTGATGATGTATTTTTCAAAAAAAAATTTATATTCATACTCTGGCTTTATTAAAAATAAAGTGTTTAGTTACACACAACATAAGCTATTGGTATGTAATGTTCATGTGTCTTGTTGAAGTGTTCCAGATGTGTGGAAAAATGTCATGAACAATATGTCAGACTTCAAGGAACTAATCCCGGCCTTTTATGATACTAGTCAAAAAGGGGACTTCCTGGTAAACAGTTTTGGAATCAACTTTGGTTATAGACACGATGGAGCCAAAGTAGGGGATGTGCACCTACCTTTGTGGGCTCAAGGTAGAACAATTTTACACGTGGAGGAAAATTAATTCTCTAGCTATATTCCACCTCTAGGAGTAACAAAGATAACTTAAGCTAGATTACACTTAGATAAGGTAGCCAGTGATTGGAAAAAACAGGAGTTACGCTTGAAGGTTGAACTATGGGAATTCAGATATATGAATAGACTTTATTGTATTTGGAATAAGATACAGGAAATGGAACTAACACAATATGGCTTTTACAATGAAAAGAAGAACTCGGTTCACGCTTTACATTGCTGCCACTAATCTTTATTGTATGACAAAGGTAATCTTCTATACATGTGTGGTTGCCGGCACAAATTTTCCTCAGCCAAATTTTTTATGACCAAATTAAAAAATGATGTTTCTCCTAGTTTTGGACATTTTTCAAATAAATTTGCCTGTATTTTAATCAAAATAACATCCTCAGATGGTCTCGTTTCACATATCTACTCTTTACTGGCAGGGGTGCTTACATCAGGAGTCTCACCAACCAGTACATTTTACTTGTGTTTTTGCACACATTACAAATAGAGTAATCGATTTCTGAGCCTGAGCAAAATTAATTTGTGAGAGGAGTAATAATTAAAGCAAATTCTGCAGGATAGATTTTTTTCCCTCAATCATTTATTTCTCCAAAAACCATTGATTGCACAACAATATAATAGCTACAAGGGTGTCATAATAATAAGAAAATTATAGAGGATATGACCAAGTACCTCTAATAACTGTAAGGCCAAGTGCAGCTTCCTCACTATTGTAGAAGCATTAGAAAAATGTTGATTCTCTTGATGTTGAGTGTGTGTGTTAATTTTTTCTTGGTGATGTGTTTCTTCGTTCTCTGCCCTGTTGCTTTGTCATGAGGCTGTTGCGGGTACAGCTATTGGAAGCGGTGAGATTTGGAGGCCAAGTTTACTGGGTGTTAGGGTGCTTGAGTAGAGTAGTCTCGTCTTTGTCCAAGAAAGAGGAGTCTGTCTGAGGATGTCTGTGAAATCCCAAGTAAGCCGGTCCCAGGATGTTGAGGGTGAGAGGTATTGCCAGGCATTTGAAGTGTGGCTGGAGAGGGGGGCGGGGTGTGGGGGAGGTTTAGGTATATTGAGGATGTGGGCAAGATGAGGTAATAGGTAGAGGAGGGAAGAGGGAGTTTGTTGTTGAGGAGTAGCCAGTGTCAGTGAGCTTCTTCCCTCCTTTTAATCCTCTCCCCTTTGAATGTGTCATGGAAAGGTGCTCTGAATTATTTTGATGAGGCCTGTGGAAACATTGAGGCAGCTGGTCAGGGGCGTTGCCTCGCAAGGTCTAGGATACAGCAGTAGCCAGCCAAAGGTGCTACTTAGTGAGGTAAGGAAAACTGAGGCAGCTGGCCAAAGGCGCTTCCTCAGACCTTGAAGAGGGACAAAGTTAGGAATTAAAAGTTTTCATTTTATTTGATATCTGATCCTTCGAATGCTTTTACACAATGTCCTTAATCCATTTTTGTAGGGAGCACTCTTCACTATTCTTGTAGGGTCCACAAACAAACATATAAAACACAACAGATAGATATAAACTCTTACAATCTAATTTACATGCTAACATGGAACAATATTTATTACAAGACATAATCTTTAAAAGGTCATTAAGTGGATTTCTTCATCCAGGTACTATTTATAGAAGAATGAAACCTAGGTCGGGGGATTGGGCGGTGACGATCAATTTTCTTGAAGATACATCCATTACCTTCTTTGTCCATTGGCAGCAGTGTAAAGTATGAAGTGTGTTCTTCTTTTCATTGTAAAGGCCATATTGTGTTTGTCCCCCTTTTATATGTTTCTATCCACCTTTCCTGTACCTTCTTCCAAATATAATGTATCTATAACAATTGTAATGAATCTCCATATCCTCCAGGGTTATTTCCTAAACTCACAAACTCCTCTTGGAGTGAGGTTTTTTGGCTCACTCAGGAAGGTTATTCTTGGTCGGTCACTAGCAAATCAAGCAAAACAAGTTTAACTGTTTTTATCAAGGGCTAGCACAGCTTATTCTTAATTTTAGATTATTCCTCTATCTCTTAGATTACACTATTTTTTTCATTTGTTTTTCTTATCAATATCGGCAATTAGGAAGAAAGTAAAACTTCTCTTGGCCTAGATAAAAGTTAAGTTAAGTTGACATTCAAATTATTTGCACATACAAATTGGCCAATATTTATAATAGTTTACAGTATTTCTCCACACTAGACAATCTTTTCAGGTCCTGAAGATTTTGTGAGGAAGCTACGAGAAGCTTTGGAGTCTGACTATGTGTCCAAACACTTGCATCATTGGATAGATCTGATATTCGGCTGTAAACAAATTGGCCCAGAAGCAGAAAAAGCTGATAACTGTAAGTTGAAAAAAAGACTTATTCTTTTTGAATTCTTCTTTTGTTTTAATCCAGTTGATACACATTTTTTTTTAATTGATATTTTTGTTTTAATCCAATTGGTACACACGTAATGCAAATTTAATGGTGACTCAACTTTTAAGGAAAAATAATGTTGATTCTTAGTAAAAAAAACTTCAGTGATATTACTTACCTTTATCTAAAGGTGGGTGCTTATATTAATATATTTAGTGTTGTTATAAAGCTAGTCCATGAAAATTGGACCTCAACTTCGGGGGGAAATCAGACACACCATTCATTAATATTTCTTACTCTTTTGGTGTCTGATTTCAGTGTTCTACTACTTATGCTATGAGGGCTCAGTGGATCTGGACAGCATCAAGGACTTGAATCAAAGACACGCCTTGGAGGTACAAATAATGGAGTTTGGTCAGATTCCAAAACATATCTTCACACTGCCACACCCTCACCGTCTAATGGGGCTACCGCCAACCTTGGCTACCAGCCACAGCTGTGACTTTTCAGAGAGTAGGTAATCTCCATGGCGAGAGACAGCTTATCAAGCAATAACATATTTATAGAGGACATATTTTATATGCATTAGGGTGGGAACCTTCAAATCCTCTATTCCTTAAAGCTATCCGAGTCTCAAACAGTCAAGAAAATATCAGATTAAAAAAAATTGATTTAGAATTTGTTTTAGAGCTCTTTTAATGCTTATTAGTATCCCAGTAGGACAAACTTGACAAACAGATTGAATATAAATAATTTATCACTTGATTGAATATATTAAACAAAAAGTTGAAAGGAAGACAGAAGGGCAAGGCCTACACACTAACCAGAAAACTGTAGACCTGAAAAAAAAGTTCACAATTAAAACACGACAAAACGCATAGTAATGTAATTTTCAGAGTACAACAATCCCCTTCTTCTGCAGAAGAGATTAAAACACAGACTGGATTATGGCACCATGGCTAGAGGTTAATCATGGTCACTTACATTCTGTTGTCTGATTCTTTATTTTTTTTAATGTTTGTGGTTTGGATTTTGCAGTTGCCTTTTCAAACTTGTGTCTTTACTCTTGGTAAATGGATAGAATGCTGTATTTATATAATACTAGATTATTAAATTATCTGTTATTGTTTATATGGAAATTACTGACTTGTATGAGTAGGCCTGCTTGGAAGAAAAAGGAAATAAGGTTGTCTGAGGTTTAGACTAGGGGGGTGCCTGGATTTGGTTATATATTGCTTAGCAAGTTCCCACCTATAAAGCTGGGAAGCATTGCAACTATTGGGGAAGGCTCCTATAACTCTGGCACTATAGCATGAGTCAAAATTATGTGTTTGGGTGTGAAAAATGAAATATTACTGGTTTGTCAGGGTTGTTGTGGTTGGTGTCAAAACGGTGACCATTCATTCGTTGAGTGTCCCTGAGGTGAGGCTAATGGCACCCCCCAGAAAATTGTTTTATTATCGTCCAATCCTCCAACCTAGGTTTAATTCTCTCGGATCTCGTCAGGTAGGAGTGTGAAACGCGCAACACAACTTCCTAAAAGAAGAAACCAAAAAACACAAAAGGGAGAAAATAGAAAATTGTAAAGAATGATAGAAACCTAGGTCAGGGGATTGGGCGGTAATGATCGATTCTCGACAAGAGGCAATCATTACCTCTTTGTTCACTGGCAGCAATGTAAAGTGTGAACTGTGTTCTTCTTTTCATTGTAAAAGCCGTATTGTGTGCGTCTCTTTTATATGTTTCTATCCTCCTTTCCTATACCTTCTTTCGCATAAAATACAATTACCTCATAAAACGAAAAGAGAGTTTTCTTGTGAAGATATACTATTGATTAAGAGGTATTGACAGCCTTAAGGAAAACATTTTGAGTAGCGACGGGACTCTCAAATCCTTCAGGATATTCAAGAAAATATTAAATTCAAGGCTCAAATCCATAAAAAAAAATGCTTTTTTTTCCTTTCATTTTTCAATTGAGATTTGTTTTAAACCTCCAATACTCCCTATTGGTAGTTCAGAACCATAATAAATAGAACAAACTCAAACAACCAGACCCCGGATCATTAATAAAACACTTAGCTGAATGTAGGATTGTTATAATGAATGGATTATAAAGTTTTATTTTAACATACAGTTACTATTTTTCTATTATTCCATTCTAATTTCTCTGAGGTTCATAATTTTTTCCAAAATTCAGATTTGGATTCATAAAATAGTCATTCAATCCAACTCTAATTTTGAAGAATATTTTGTTATATATGGAAAAAAGTACACGAAAGAGGGATAAAAACACATAAAAATCAACAAACACACTATGGCTTCTATAATGAAAAGAACAACATATTTCATACTTTACATTGCTGCCACTGGACAAAGAGGTAATGCTGCATCTTTAAGAAAATTGATTGCTCTGCTTGCTCGCATGGCCTAAGTTTCATTCTGTTGGAACCCAATGGGAGGAGTGTGAAACACACAACACAGCTTCCGAAAAGAGGAAATCAGTAAAAAAAAGGGATAAGACACTTGGATATTAACATGTAAAAGGAATGAATAACTTAAAAGTTAAAGGACAAACACAGGAAAAGGACATTGATATACAGCTTTCACAACTTAAACTCGGATTTCAAGTAAATTTGTGTAGTAACTTCCTTCGGCAACCGATACATTTCGCCTTTTGTAAATATCCAGAAACCTAGTCAAGTTGAGAAACACTCTGCCCCCGACTTACTTCTAAGCTCCTAGGTTTGAATGAATATTATCTCATCCCATGTTGTGATTGTTTTAGATGACTTTAGGGATGTTCAAGAGTGTGTGCAGAGCCTGACAGGGCACGTTGTTTGGCACAGGACTGAAACTCTGATGACAGTAGCCTTGTTTCAATCACACAAAGAGAGTGTGTGTGCCACAGCACTCTCAGGAAGTGGCCAGTTTGTGGTGTCTGTTGGCCAGGACTCACTTCTTAAGATGTATTCACTTTCGGAGAAGAGGCAGGTTCGCAGTGTGACCTTGTCCAGCATGGCACTGTCATCGTGCATTGTTCTGCCCGATGAAAAGACGCTAATAGTTGGCTGCTGGAACAATAGCATGTGAGCTATAATAACAAACATCAACACTAATATTAAAAACAAGCATATTAAATTTTAACAGGCATACAGTCTAATAGCAGTCTTGACTTCCAGCTTCTTGAATTATTTAACATAAGCAAACGCATCAAAAAGATGAAATTTAATTTAACTAATTGCATATTTGCCTGAATAAAGACTGAGAACTTAAATTATGTATAGCATAACTACTCACTTAACTGTCTGCTGTGATTGAAATGAGTAGATTAAACTCTTACGTACCACAGGTTATATGTAGGACTCTGCAAGTACTCAGATTTCAAGCTGAGCTCGTCCTTTAAGCTCGAGATTGAAATCGAAAGTTTGGTAGGCTTGTCATTTTCAAGCTTTCACTTGAAGCACTTAATAATCAATTTTTAAAACACAATAGTAAGCATAGGTTATTTAATTGAAATAATATCGGCATTTCCACCTATAAATCATTTGGTTACCTAACAAATTGTTAGAAATTAATATAAATTTTTACATTAATAACGTAATAGAACTTTAAAACCACTTTCGACCAGTAAATTTATTCAATATTGTCATCAATTTTGAATTATACTTGATTGAAGTTGTTTACTTGTATTCCCATGACAAAGCAATGAAAATAAAAATAGCTAAGTAGATTACTAAATAATTGAATGATTCTTTTAACTATTTTTACCTGGCCTCTTTCTAAAATAATAATTTATATTAAATTAAAAATGTAATACCAAGAATATATTACTATATTAAATGTTTTCAAACTTAAGCTATTTAAAACTCGTATTAATTAATACATTTAGCTACAAAACTAGCACTAGTCTATTTAAAATTTAGTTATAGAATTATGTTGGTTAACCGGTCTAAAATCAATGTTGATCTTATTTATTGCAATACATATTTTACCAAACTTACCACACTCATATTCAAAAAAGCATTTACTATTTCATATTGTTTGCTAGAAATATTATTTTAGTCATATTATTTTTAATTTTAAAGTATGAGCATCAACTTTTATAAGCATTAAAAATCGAATTGAAGTAAATTTCTCAATAAAGTAATGTCTAACAAGAGCCCATATAACACTCATATGCAACTGCACTTAGAGGAATGGAAATGGAACAGAATATGTCATGCACAGTTACATTAAGGCATAATAAACGAAATACGAAACACTTCAAATTTCTAACTGTTTATGATTCTTATGTTTTTTATAAGGTAAATTAAGTTACTGAAGCATATTTTGGGAAAATATTAGCTTATTAAAACATCAATTTTTATTAACTTTTTGTCAAAACAGTGTAGAAACATTCAACAATAATGTATAGTGATAATGAAGAAAGCCGACCTGAAAGGTTAGGCATATATATAAACAAACACACTTTTCTCTTTCTTCTTACACTTCCCACTTTTTCAAACTTCCACAGTTGCACATTGTTTAGAATTTTCTGAAATATTTATTTTTCATAGGAAGAGACATTAATGAAATTATATTACGCCCTTTATTATATTTAGTCTTGTTCTTATTTTTAAATTGTGTTTTTCTAAGTGTTATTTCTAATTTAAAAATAGATTTTTCCATTCATATTTTAAGAACATCTGTTTTAGTTAGTGTTAGTTTTATTTATGAAAGAACAATAAACAATTAAAGAACAAAGAGCACATGCTCGCCACTCGGGATATAGACCGGAACTAACAAAGACGTTGCGTAAGACGCTTTGGTGACGTCATCACTGAAGTGACTTCACAAATCTAAAAGTGGAATAGTTACTAAACTCGTGTTTGTTATTATAGGCCTAGTTAAGAGAATGTTTATTTATTATACACAACAGTTAGAGATGGACGAGAGTTACTTTTTTACTTCGGAACGGGATGGAGAATGAGTCAAAATATTGGGATTTAGGACGAGAACGGGAAATTTTTAAATTATGCTTTAGAATAATTTTAGATTAAAAATATATTGATTTTTAAACTAATATGCTAAGACTCATAAAAGTTATAATTTTATTAAAACGCGCTTCAGTGGTCACCTGATATAAGATACTATCGCAATAAACTAGACTCCCGATGACAGGTATATTCTAGTTTGATCCTGATCAGGTGTACCAAGGGTGATTTTTCCTAAATGGTTTCCCACTATCCACGCAAATGTGAGTACATCTCCTCTAAATTCAATCTTCCTCATTTCTAACATACTAGAGTCATTAGTATATAGGTGTATAACTGGAATAGGTAATAAGGTGCAGTGCTAAAAAAATATTCTTAAGGAAATGAAAATAATAAAAAGTAAAATAATAAAAAAGAGAGAGGTATAAGAAAAGCATTTTTTATTAAATCAAATGACCAAATTTTGAATTACTATCAAATGGTTAATTTTATTTCATTTTTGATGGAAATTATTTGTATTAGTTAATTTCTTTTGAAAATGATGTTTGATATTTAATTAATAGCTAAGTGCAAAAAACACTACAAAACATACCTCTTAAAAGTTACTTAGGTTTATTAAAACTCCCTAAATGTTATCTGAGCTTAATAACCCTTAAATGTTCTCTTTAGATTTGACATCCCTTGAAGGTTCTTGTTTAATACACCTTCCCTTTACACTCTACTCCCTGGCTGGCTCGCTAACAACAGACACACTGAACCCTCA